>CM076579.1:574914890-575203769 GCA_034641835.2 Pinus albicaulis
AAAAATCAAGGCCATGTTGTTGTTTTTCTCCTAAAAACATTTCTACGTTTTTGGGAAAATTTGTTGTGTTTCTGGGTTTGAAGGTTTTTCATTGCATGTGGAGGTCAAAGGTAAAACTTGGTCGATGTAATAGCTGATTCATGTGTTTTATGATGATTAATAAGCTTATTAATGATCATCATTGTAAAGAATCGTGTGATTATTGCCTTGAGAGATAAGCTCAATTAGTTACCTAAAAAATGGGAAAGTTTTTTCTAACTTCCATAGGATTAGGCAATGAGTCATTAGGTTCATTAATTAGTTGATATGAATAAGGATTCGACCCCTAGAGGTGGAATCTTGTTTTTTTTTTCTATATGTTCTCATAATCAAGTCAATGAGAAGGTTGGATATTTGATGTTCACATTCTTTTGGAACTGGTGTACTTGACTCTTTGCAGAAGTAATTTAAAGGAAATTGTAGCTATTTTTATGAGATTATTGTGATATGGTTAGTGACAGTGTTTTTCTCCATTTTTCTTATGCATTTGATGATCAAGTTGTTCAAAAGCCATCTATGTTATTATTGTGTTGATCTCATAATTTTTAAACAAGATACATTGCCTCATATGGTGTGTTTTGTCTGAGATTTTCATATAACTATTTTATATTCTAAGTAAATGAATTCATACATGTATGCTCATTTTAATCCTTATACATGATTTTATCCTCATCAAAGTACAATTACAAATTCAATTTGTGTCACTAGTTACATCTATCTTGCCTCATTTAAGGCTGCAATTGTTCCTTTGGAATACTTGACCTAGTTCCTAATCTGGTGCTTCTTATCCAACAAAACCTAAATCAAAACACTACTGAGCTGATAACTAGCCTAAAACCCTAATACTCTCCAGTCACTTCCATTGGCTATGAGGTTGATTTTGAGAGAGCCCTCTTTGATTTGGTAGGGCTAGATACCAAATCAAAAGTTGTTCTGTGGCTACCTCTTTGGTTTCCTTTCTCAGCCTTGGGAAACTAAGGATCCCTAACATTTTGGCGTTGTTGTTGAGGAGTGAAATCACATTTTCCCTGGGTTTGAATAAAAAGGATCAGATCTGATTGTTGATGGTGGACAGTGATCAGACATATGAAGGCTGAAATCATTCACCTGGCGACTCCAACTTGATGATCTAGAAATCATTATTTTATTGGTGATTCCAATGGCAGAAGAATCGATAGCATAAAGGATTACTTAATTCATCTATTGTTATCAAGATGGATTCAATTGTTAGAAGGTATGCTCCTATGAATTGTGCTCACATTCCTAGTTTCCAAAATCGAATTCCTTACATATATTGGAAAAATTATATGCCAAAATTCATAGATGGAAAAGAGGATGAGGCTATTTTGCATCTAATTAAATTTCATTAGCATATACATAAGCTTGGGATTAAGTTTCATGAGGATTTTTTGATGAAAATGTGTATGGCTACCCTGGAAGGGAAAGGAATATCATAGTATGAAGGGTTAAAGCCAGGTAGCTTATTCTCTCTTAAATATTTCCACACAACATTCTTTGAGTTTTATGGAAAATCCCATCATTCATTCTTGTTGTTCGAAGATTTTTTTGAATCCTATGAAGATTTCATTCAATAACTTGAAGAGGATTTTGATGATGAAGAGTGTCTGGATTATGAGATCATAAAGGCCATTTATAAATTTTCTTCCCAACAAAAAATAGCAGAGATTAGATGCCTTGATACAAAGGATCATTCACAACACATATCAACTCCTTATTTGCTTGAAGATGAAACATATATGCATCCTAACAGTTAGGACGAAATTGGTCCAAGTCAAAATTCTGAAATTGCATGTATAGAAAACTTAAGCAACGAACCATCTTATGGCGATGATCATCTAATTTTGTAAGGAAATAATGAACAATAAGTTGTTTTCCTTGATTCTAGTGAAAGTAAAATTGATATTATTCCTGTTGAAGCACACGAGGAACCAAAAAAACTGGAAGCACATGAGGAATCAAATACACTTGAAGTGGTTGCAACATTTAAAGTTTTCCATGAGCATACAAAATCTTGTCTTCTAGATAAAAGGAATCAAGATTTGAACAACCAGATTGATGGTATTTCATTTACAAATCTTTATAAATTTTCTAGTAAAGAGCCTTAAGATATTGAACAACAAGAAGAGGTCCTCTATGTTTTGGAAAACCCATTTGCGAATCTATTGAAATCATCAATGGAGATTAGGTTTTTTTTCTTCGCCAACATAGAGATTGGGTTTAGTTTTCAGTTGGGTTGTCATTACCACAACACTTTTCCTTTGAGGAGAGAAGAGAAGCAATTACAAAATATTTTATATTATCTAACCATAGGCTGGATGTAGTGATAAAAACATGGAAAATTTGGTGGAAACATTTTATTTACAAGATGAGGTTATTGTAAGGAGGCTACGAAGAAATTTACTTTTCCAAACAAATTTAATAAAAGGAGGAGAGGTTGGTTACTTGTATCATCATGATATGGACAATGGTTGTTTCATTTTTTCATTTGAGGACTGCCTTCAGGAACAACCATCACTGCATTCTTAGTAAGACAATGTTGGAACATATCAATTTGAAGTAGGTTGTCAGCTTGCATGTTTGACAAAGGAAAGCAAGGAGGAATATGATGAAGGTGCTGAAACAGGTGAGAAATATTATACTTTTGACAAGGAACAAATGGAAAATAATGAAATTGTTGGCAGTAACTCTTTAACTTTATGTTATGCTACATTTTAATTGATAAAAGAAAATTATAAAGTCATTAAGAAAGCATATGAGAAATCTGAAACTAACTTAAAGTGGTAGCAACCTTCTATATTATGTGATTCCCCTATTGTTTATTATATGTAAGACCCATTCAGTCTAGAGTCACATCCATTGATTAAAGATCTTACAGTCTCATTAGCACCAATAGATGATGAATTGCAAATGTCTTTATTGATTTTTAATGATTTGATATCTTATCATTAGGATGAGTTCTACACTTAGCGAGTTCTTCCATTAGTTAGATGTGAGATTGACAACAAGGGCGAAGGAGATCTAATTCAACAACCGGAATTATTTTCTTGTTCAACAACAGTTTCATCACTTTCAACACAAAGGTCACATAAAAATTTGTAGCCCTCTCAGGACAGATATACGTTGAAATTGCATAAAGTTAATTATGCAGATCAAAATTTCTTAGTGTAGAGTTGTAATGTGTCAAACGAGCTTAATTTTAGTGTGTATTTCTATGAGGATCCTTTTGCGGAAATATTGAAGCCAAATAGTGGGCTCATCTTCTTCAATCTCATCAAATTTAAATTTTTTTACAAGTTTTTACGGGAGTTATTATTTGGAAGGTTTTATATTTTTCTTGGGAGCAATCACGTGCAGAATATTCAACCAATGGATAAGGTTCTTGCATGGTTACATTGGTTGTTTGAATTATCCATATCAAGCAGCTTGTGAATTAGTCAAGGGTGAGAAATATAGTAGGTGTGGACAATCATCATTGAAGTTTGAAGCTTGAAGAGAAGGCCCTAAGACTTTTATGATGTGATGTCATATTTTCTTTATGTTATTTACAATTTTTGTTTTTCTCAGTTAATTTAGTTAGTCATTCATTAGGGGAATTTTGAGGTCTAAAATGGGCCTCATAAGAAAAATGTACAACAAAAATAAAATTTATAACAACCAATAGGATTCAAGATGATGATGTCAACCATGGGGGATGATTCACCATTTTTTAAATAAAAGGTTAAAAATATTAAAAAATAATAAAATAATAAAACTACTTTTTCAACTCGTATTTTCAACTTATCTCCCAAAATTTTTACTAAAATTTTGAGTGGGAGTACTCGTTGGATGCAAAATTTAATTCCTCATCCAAGGAGTACCCATGTTGCATACTTTCGATGAACTCTACTACACGAAAAATGAGAAATACATAAAAAACATGATTGTAATCACGTTTTTTTTTATGTATTTCTCATTTTTCGTGTAGTAGGACCCATCGAAAGTATGCAACATGGGTACTCCTTGGATGGGGAATTAAATTTTGCATCCAAAGAGTACTCCCGCTCGAAATTTGAGTAAAAAATTTGGGAGATAAGTTGAAAATATGAGTTGAAAAGGTAGTTTTTCCATTTTTCCCTCTAAAATTTGATGATGTCATCAAATCTTATTTGATTTTTTCCACTATTATTTTATAATTTCCTTAGGAGGCCCATTTTAGACCTCAAAATTCCCCTAATGTGAGTTGAAAGTATTTTGCATGTGACTCCATTGCCAAATGAATAAGGCTACCTAGTCTATGGTGTTCTTGACACCTCCTACAGAGCTTCCATCCCCATTGGAGCCAATGTTATGGTCCTATGTTCCACAATAATCAAGAGTTGTCAATCAATTAGAGTCAAAATTCAAATTTTGGTTTATTCTAGCAAAATTTTCCAAGTCATAAGGCAAAGAGTATGAGTCACAGTATAGTTGTCGTTGATACTCCCACTCCAAAAATGAATATCATTTCATCATGGTAGGTCATCACCATATTTCATGAGTCTTTTGGTTAATCATGGTCAGTCAAACCTATCAATCATACTTGCACCTTCTTTCCTCAGAGATTAAGTAAAAATTTTGTTTCTATGGTTTTTGTTGCGCTTTCCCTTTTCCATGGTTCATAGTTTCATTCAGAAGTAAAAAGCCTTGTATTTAAGCTTATACCTCCTTCATGATCCTTCATTGATCATTCCCAATCAATCCCCTCATCAAAATCCTTTCATTTCCTTGTTTTACCAAAAATCCTAGAAATTTGATGTGATTTTACCGTAGGTCTGTGTTTTAACCTTTAGCCCCACGTTTTCTCACTCATTTTGAGAAATTCCACTTTCATTGTGTTCCTAATACCTATCCTACCTCCCATAAAATTTTCAGAATTTTTCCTACCCCCCATTCCCTCCATTCCCTTCACTCAAGTTTTTTCGCTTCTAGAAAATTTGTTGCGCTTTTGACTGTGTTTTTATCATCATTTACAAAAGAGGTTTCTGACCAAATGAAGATGAATTTTCAAAATATAGGAGAGTTGTTTATTCAAAATAACCCTATATACATAAAAGTCTCCCATTTTTGTAAAAAATGTTATGGTTCAAGATATATCACTCCATTGTTGACCCTTATTGTTACAAAAAATGCAGAAATTTGACCCTACAAAACACAACTAGTTGTTGCGCTTTTTCTTAGAGGGTAAAAATCCAAAAATTGAAGCATGAACCTGTGTTGGATATCTAATGACTTAAATATATCACAATATCACTTTTGGATGCTTTTAAAGTCACAATTATGAAGAAAATAGTCAAACAGAGCCATTTTTACACCTTTCTGTCACCTTTTCAGAAATTCGTTGTGTTTCTGGTGACTTGCTCTTAAAATCAATTTTGAGGGGGCTAAAATGATGATTTTGGATGATTTAAGGGTACCAGGGTATATTATACATCCTAATATGTCTTAAAAAACCTTCATCATCATTCAAAACCTCTTATAATTCACCTAAAAGTCAAGCCCAAGTTGTTGCGTTTTTGCTAAAAACAATTACCACATTTTTGGGAAAATTTGTTGCGCTTCTGGGTTTGTAGGTTTGTCATTACACATGGAGGTAAAAGGTAAAACTTGGTTGATGTAATAGCTGACTCATATGTTTTCTAATGAGAAATAGGATTATTAATGATCATCATTGTAAATAATATTATGATTAATGCCTTGAGAGATAAGCTCAATTAGTTAACTAAAAAAGGGGATAGTTGTTTCTAACTTCCCTAGGATTTGGAAATGAGTCATTAGGTTCATTAATTAGTTGCTATGGATCAGGATTATACCCCTAGAGGTGGAATTTTTTTTTTCCATATGTACTCAGAATCAAGTCAAGGAGAGGGTTGTATTTTTGAAGTTCACACTCTTTTGGAACTGTTGTACTTGACTCTTTACAGAAGTAATTTACAGCTAGTTGTAGCTATTTTTATGGCATTCACATGATGTGGTTAGTGAAAGTGTTTTCCTCCATTTTTCTTATGCATATGATGATCAAGTTGTTGAAGCATCCATATATGTTCTTCTTGTGTTGATTTCATAAGTTATAAACAAGATACATTGCCTCATATCCTCTGTTTTATCTGAGATTTTCATATAAGTGTTTTTATCTTCTAAGTAAGTGAATTCATACATGTATGATCATTTTACTCCTTCTACATGATTTCCTCCTCACCACACTACAATGAAAAATTCAATTTGTATCACTAGTTACATCTATCTTGCCTCATTCTATGACTCCAATTGATCCTTTGGAATACTTGGCCTAGCTCCTAATCTGGTGCTTCTTATCGAGAAAAAACTTAATCAAAACCCTACTGATCTGATAAATAGCCTAAAACCATAATACTCTCCAGTCAGTTCATTTGGCTGTAAGGTTGATTTTGAGAGAGACCTCTTTGATTTGGTAGGGCTAGATACCATGTCAAAAGTTGGTCTGTGGTTACGTCTTTGGTTTCCTTTCCCAGCCTTGGGAAACTAAGGAGCCCTAACATTTATTTGTGGTTGCTGGGGAGCGAAATATCACATTTTCCCCAGTTTTCAATGACAAGGATCAGATCTGATTGCTGATGGTGGAAAATGATTAGACACATGATGGCTGAAATCATTTACCTGGCGACTCTAACTTGATTCCAAGACTCCACTGGAAGCAGGATCCAGAAATCAGTTTTTTATTGGTGATTCCACTAGCAGAAGAATCAATAGCCTAAAGGATGCCTTAGTTCGTATATTCTTCTCAATATGGATTCAATTACTAAAATTTATGATCCTATGAATTGTGCTCACATTCCTAGTTTTCCAAATCAAATGCCTTTCATATATTGGAAAACTTATCTGCCCAAATTTATAGATGGAAACAAGGATGAGGCTCTTCTACATCTAATAAAATTTCATTAGCATATACGTAGGCTTGGGATTAGGTTTCATGAGGATTGGTTGATGAAAATTTTTATGGCTACCCTGGAAGGGAAAACAAGATAATGGTATGAAGGGTTAAATCTAGGTAGCTTATTCTCTCTCAAATATTTCCACACAACATTCTTTGAGTTTTATGGAAAATATCTTCATTCATTCTTGTTGTTCGAATATTGTTGTGAATCCTGTGAAGATTTCATTCAATACCTTGAAGAGGCTTTTGGTGATGAAGAGTGTTTGCATTATGAGATCATAGAGGCCCTTTATGAATTTTATTCCCGATAGAAAATAACAGAGATTATCTGCCTTGATACAAAGGATCATTCAAAACACACATCAACTCCTTCTTTGCTTGAATATGAAATAGATCTGCATGCTAACAATCAGGAAGAAATTGGTCCAAGTCAAAATTATGAAATTCCATGTACGGAAAACTTAAGTAGTGAACCATCTTATGGTGATGATCATTTAGTTTTGTAAGGAAATAATGAACAAGAAGTTATTTTCCTTGATTCTTGTGATGATATAATTAATATTATTCCTGTTGAAGCACACGAGGAACCAAAAATACTGGAAGCACATGAGGAATCGAATATACTTGAAGTGGTTGTTGTATTTAAACTTTTCCATGAGCATCCAAAACCTTGTCTTTTGGATAAGAGGAATGAATATTTGAACAACCAGATTGATGGTTTTCATTTACAAATCTTTACGAAGCTTCTAGTAAAGAGCTTGAAGATATTGAACAACAAGAAGAGGTCCTATATGTTTTGGAAGATCCATTTGCAAATATATTGAAATCATCAATGAAGATCAGGTTTGTTTTCTTTGCCAACACAGAGATTGTATTGGTGTTAGTGCTGGAAATTACCATGTAGTACCCAATTTTGTAGTGTCCATTATCTTGTAATATCAAAATTATATAAGAGGGATATGAATTATTATAGACGTTTTGTTATGGGAAATAATGATTTAGAGAATTCATTCTCATAGGGTTTTCATATGTTAACTGTCTTCCTCATAAAAGTTGTAATTCAGTAATTGGCATTGGTGCACATTGTATGATGATTATAATGCAAGTCCCAATAACATATTTATTATTGGGACTTATCTCATTTTATTTCTCATGTAGTTGTTTATACCATTGATAAAAGTAGGATATTATTTATTACTGGGACTTATCTCATCTTCTTGCTCATGTATTTTTTTATATCATTGATAAAAGTAGGATATATTTCACTGATTATGAGCCTACACAACTAATTGTCACTTCTTTTTGTACTTGACATGTGTGATCAATGGCCAAAAGTTTAAAATATCGAGTTATGAATTTATATCGGGGTTATTTTGAAATTATAGGTGCAATTTATAGTATAATTATGCTTAGAAGGTGGTCTTATTGTGACTGATGTCAATTCTTATAGTATTAAAAATAGTATCGTGTATTATATATTTTATTTTAAACACATATATCCACTGCATATTCGATGGAATAGAATTTTTTTAAATACACAGGCCTCCATTCAACGGAAGAGGCAAGCCACTGAATATTGGATGCCTGTTGGTCGGAGTACTCGTTGGACACTCGATGTAAGAATCGATGAAAAGAAAAAGTCAATAGTTTAACACACCCTTCATACAAAACTCTCATCTGCTGCATATCTGACGCTTCACCATGACCCGACAAGCATCAGAGCGACAAATTTTTTGTCACACAATTTATTTATGCCATCGATTACCCGATGCCTAGATGTTAGTTTTTTTGTCAGAAAATATGACTTATGTATCGAATTTCCAACCACAGACTGGTGCGAGACCTTCCAAATATTTGAAATTCAGGCCATCAAATATCCAATGATTTTTAGTGTCACAAACCGACTTCTAAACATCGATTTTTAAAAAATCATTTCTACCTTTTTATGTGTCAGATAATTGACATCTCCATTGTCAAATATATGATGGTTACTAAACTGTCAACTATTCGACATAATTCCATCGAAAATTTGATGAGAATCAATTTCTTAGATAATTAATGCTAATAAGTCACATATCTTACTAATAGCTTTTAGATTTTGGCCCCATTTTTTCTAGTTACCTATCATGAAATAATGGATTCTCAAAGAGTTTAATACAACTCTATTTATCACAATATAACACTTCCAGATCTATCTCCTGACTAAAAAGAACCACAAGTATTTTCCTCATCCATATGACCTCACATGTTGGTTGACTTGCAACCATGTATTCAACCTATGCTAAGCTAAATGCCACAAACCTATGTTTCTTTCTATACTAAGAAATAGTTGTAGACCCAACAATAAATATAACACTTGAAGTAATTTTCCTATCTAGTGGACTCCCTGCCCAATCTGCATCAATGAAGCGTTGGAGCTTCACTCACTCTGTCCTTCTATACCATAATCCATACTTGGTTGTACCTCTGACTTATCTTAATAGATTCTTTGCTGCCTACAAATACAAATTGCTAGGCTTCACCATCGCTTGACTGAACTGATTAACTACATAACATATATCGGGCCTCATGTTCACCAGATACATTAAGGATCCCACAAGTTGTTTGTAGATGGTGGCATCTACTAGCTCTCTTGAAGATGCATCCTCCTTCCTCCACTTTGTAGCTAGAGGAGTATCCATAGGCTTGCAATTATCCATGTGAAATCTCTGAAGTATTTCATAGGAATACTTACCCTGACTCACAAAAAACTCACCATCATCCTACCATACTTCCATCCTAAGTGGTGAGCCTTGGTATTGCACCAAGAGTGCTGCAACTCGCAGGGGTTGGCCTAATTTACTTTATCAACCCGGGGTTCATACAAACTTGGGGGTGACCATGCTATATACACAATAGATGCATTCTGTTCATGTCATCCTCTTCTACTTTACGAAAGGGTGTTATTTCTTAAACTATGATAAAAAATGAAAATTAAATTTCTGGAAGGAAATGAGAGAAAGGAAACTAACTTAATTTGCGAAAAGAAAATGATGGAAATGATACTAATTTAATGTGCAGAAAGGAAATGACAGAAAGGAAACTAATTTAATATGAAAAATGAAATGACTAAAAAGAAACTAAACTAAGTTGCACCTATCTAGGCAAATTGGCTAAACACACCCTACTTATCCTCTAATTTATTTGCCATGCTATCATGCTTCTAACCATGCAACTATTCATGATAAACTAATCTTTACAAAGTGTGGCTTGTAATTTGGAGGAAAACGGGCTAAAGGTGCTAATGTAGGGCTCAACACATGAAACAAGGCTTAGAGGTGGAAAGAGGGCGTTTAAACCTTATTAAAGCTTTATTATGGCACAAAAATGCTTTGGAGCGGAATGATTTAAAAAGTGAGATGGAGGGATGGTAGTGTGATATGCGATATCGCAAAGCCGGAGGGGTTGCGTAAGTGTTGTTCGGGAGCGGGAGAAAATTGCGAAATGCAATGGGATAACGTGGCAGTGGGACAGGTGGCCGAGCATGATGAAGATATCGTAATCAGCGTTGGGAGAAAAAAGTGTTACGAGAACCAAGTAAAATATGTGATTTGCGATGTGCAATGTGGCGGAGTACAGAGAGTTACCACAAATCAACGTTTGGAGCAGTAAGTCTTAAAAAAAAAGGAAAAAAGTTTCGAAGTGCGATTGGGAAAAGGCCAAAGGTTGAGATTAATTAGATGATGTGGCCGTGGGACTGGTGGGAGAGGACGATACCAATATCACAATTGGCAGATAGGAGAGGTAAGTCTTAAAAGGAAAAAGGAAAAGGATGCGAAGTGCGATTTGTGAAAAGGTGAAGTACGTTAGAAAGAGGTTTGAGGAGCAAGGGCGGAGGTCAAGTTTCAATGGTTTCAAGTGTTTTGCGTTAAAATGGTAAGGAAACCGTGACTAATAAAAATAAAGGAATAATGCAGGCTGAATGGTTTGAGTGTTTTTATGAA
This sequence comes from Pinus albicaulis, assembly GCA_034641835.2. NCBI lineage: Eukaryota > Viridiplantae > Streptophyta > Pinopsida > Pinales > Pinaceae > Pinus > Pinus albicaulis. Next base: position 574,925,862 of record CM076579.1, read on the forward strand.
TAAGAAGGTGGTGCAATAGTGAGAATAAGCGGGAAAAAGCGGAAATGGAGGGCATAAAAATAGTGTGCAGATTGTGAAGACAAATATGGAGAATGAAGCAGGGAGGCACCTCGAAGCTTCTCTAGGGTTTTAACAATAATTCCTACAATTAACTTGCTAACTTATGCGGAAATAAACATACAAATGCGTAAAAATGCAGTGCAAAGGAATACTGGAAAATGGTAATGAAACTCTACTTTTAATCTCAGAAACAGTGAACGGAAATTAGTTTTTGGGTTTGTGGGAGGGTTTGCCCTCCTTGAGCTCCATCGACAGAGATGAGAAGGGGGTCTTGATCCACAAATTTTTGGTTTTTCTCCTCTATTCTATTACTCACAAGAAAATGAAACCTACATCAACACACTGAAAGCAAAACTAAGCAACAAATTTAAACATAAACGAAATTATCAGAAGCGAGACTAATGAAATGACAAAAATGAAAGAAAAAATACAGTAGAGAGGCTGAGGAACGTGGATTGGGCCCTAACCCACAAGCCTAGCTCTCCGAAACTTAAATAATTAAAATGAAACCAATCTCCTCATTTCATAAAAGAATAACCTCATACATTTTTGAAAGTTTGATCACTGGGTAAAATAATAAAAAGCTCAATAGCTTGCAACAAAGTTTCGACCCTTCCTAGCTCTAGCTTTGCTCTATTTATTCTACAGGGTAGCTACCAACAGCTCCCCAAAAAATAATGATTGAGTCCACTTCACTCCAAGTAAAAAAAATATTGAGTGAACCCCTCTTTGAGTTGCTTGGCTTCCTCTGGAATTCGAATTGCTGGAGAGAATCCTTGGGATCCTTTGGCTGCCTTTGGAATTTGAATTGCTGGAGAGAATATTTGGGATCCTTTAGCTGCCTTTGGAATTCAAATTGCTGGAGATAATCTTTGGGATCCTTTAGCTACCTTTGAGAGTTGAGGAGGGTGGACAATCCTCCTATAATTTCTACTTGTTGTCTCCTTCAAGTATTTATGATAAAATCCTTATAAAAATGCTAATAATTTATGATTTTCTGCACTCAACCTCATATTAGGCACTCAGAGTATGTTAGCCTTAATTACCACCTATACTAGCATCATAAAACCAAGTAATAATAAAAGTGAAATAAAAAGAGATCTAAGAAGGAAAAAAGGTTACCATTAACCCCTCCAAATATGTCTATTGATGGAGCTCATCATCACCCCACTACTGAATGGTCACTCATCCTTCGAGCAACTAATCCTCCTCCTGCATTTCCTTCAAGGCTTTGAAAACCCCCTTGATTTCCTGAGGAAGAAGTGTGGTAGTTTCCCCAAGGGGGTAAAAACCATTATTCTTTTCTGCATTCTCTCATTCTCTATCTTGTGCATCTATGTCCTTTTCATCATTCAACCCCAGCAGCAAAGGTGGGTTGAGCTTTAGTCCCAACCATTGAATCTTTTTGGCCTGCATGGCCCTCTTGTATAATGGTGCCCTTTCCAATGCACCCCTTAGTCTTTCTGGAGTATGATATTCCTTATTCTCTAGTTTTTGAGGGAGGTTGTTCCATCTCCTCTGGCTGGCCATAATGCACTCATCTTCTATATGCCTAGAAACATCATCAAAGTGGCCTATTACATGTGTTTGATCCTGAAGGTAGCTTTCAACTAGTGCAGGGTCAGTTTCAATCTCTCTACAGTTAAGGATGACTCCTCTTGGGCTAAAAATTTTTGGTATGATATGTAAGGGTTCTCTATTTCTGCTTCTCATGACCCTCCATATCTCTTTTTCTCTAGTGTCCTCATTCATCATCCAAGATAATAAAGCTATAAAATGCATATCCCCCATTGTAGTATTGGGGTCCCAAGTATCCAGATTTGTCAGCACAAGATTATGCACATAAAAATTTGTCATAGTTTCGTGATCAACCATGTTAGCTTGCTTGTAATCCATGAATTGCCTACAATCTTGGAAAGGTAGGGATCCATGGGATACTAGAGTTTCTATTTGGAATAGGAGCCATTGATCCTTGAGGTACACAACATATGAGTCAGAAGGGAATTTGTGCTAAAGGGATTCTATGCATAAGTCTAACATGGTGGCTACTTCCTGCCCTTTTTTTCTACAATTTCTCCTTCAGTGCTACATTCTCTATTTGTGCCTTCTGCAGCTGCTCCTTCATAATTGTTTCTTCGATTCTTTCCTCCTCCCTTGATGATTATTCAATGATAGTTGGGCTCATGGAGGATTTTATGTCTCTCTATGACTTATCCTATGACTCTTGTCAGCTCTGAAATACATATAGGTCTGCCTTTTTCTCTTTGCGCTCAGAGGAGCTAAGGTAGAAACTACCTCTTTGTCTTGAGGGGATGTGGTGTTGTGTTGTGAGTCTGCTTATTTCTCACTTTATTCTACCTTTATGACTTCTGTCTCTATTTCCATTTCTTTCGTTTCTCCTCGGTCCTCTGTCTCTTCCTGTTCTTCTTCTTGTTCCTCTTCTGGTTCGTCTGGCTCTTCGTCTCCTTCTTCTCTTTCTTCTCTAAGGTTAGGAAAAAAGCTTCCCTTGGTCCCTTGCTACTATGTCTGATATGCGGCATACTTCAGAAGCTAGCTCAACTGCTGGTGATGTTGTTATGCTGTTGTTGCTGCACGCTGTTCAAATATGCAACCCACTCTTGGTATTGTTGTGTTGTGGGCTCCCTTTAGTCTCTTTCCCTCAAAAATTCTCAATTCACTGGTTTGGATGAGATGAGATCTCTTTTTATTAGATTGCACAACTAATTTTGGAGCGCTTATGTAACTCGGCTCAGCTCCAGTTTCTACTGTAGACAGTTGGACCCTCTTCTTGTTAGCTGGTTGATACTACATGTCTCCTCCCCTTTTTCCCCTCTGCTCCACTTGATTTAATTTTCCTTTTGCATGCCCAGGTGGCATGAATTTTCAGTTCTCCCTAGTCATACTTCACGATGGTGGCCAAGCTAGCTAGCCACCTTTTTTCCCCTTAAACTCTAAGTCTGAAAATTTAATTATTTCAGGCTATTATGGATGCATAGCGAGGGGTGAGAATTTATATCTGAGTTTATTTGTTGTTGTCAAGGCGTTTGTAGGAGTTGGAATTTGGAGACAAGCCTCTTATATGATGCATTCTTCCTTATTTTCCTGTTTTTTGAGTGAGCATCTTGCTGAATGAGAAAATATCTGAGTGAGTTGTTGATATTTCTTGTTGTTTCTTCCCATTGTAGATGGTATGTGGGGGTGTTCCAGATGCTGGGTGGTACTCCTTTATTTCCTGGGGTCTACTTTATCAACTCCAATCTTTATTTTTTCTTGCTGTTCATGAACAGATTTTTGCACTGTAGGAATTCCCTAATGTCTGTAGTAGTATGTGCTTTTCTTTCCTTGCTACATTGTGCTCAGGAATGGAGGAATGTGGTGTATGGAGGTGATGGAGGAAGTTATGAAAATGAATGGAGTGAATGATGGGATGGATGGTTAAAATATAAGAAGGGAAAAGAAGATGAATGCTTCCTTGTGTTTCCAAAAACCATTAATAACCTGTAGAACAAAAAACACAAAAGACACAGAGATGCATATGTATTTCTTTGTTTCTATTTTTGTTTTTGTTTTTTTGTTGTTGAAAGAAAGTGGGCTACCTCCATGGAGGTTTTCAACCTACAAACTTGCCTTGGGCACCTCAGAGAGGTTTGCACCCATGGATATTTATTCTCTCTTTTTTTTTTTTTGAGAGCAAGTGAGCTGCCTCCATTGAGATTTTCAACACACAAGCTTGCCTTGGGTGCCTCAAAGAGGTTTTCACCCATGGATATTTTTTTTTCTCTTTTTATTTTTAGGAGGTGTGGGAAAATAAGGAGTTTCCCATCACATACACCTCTCTTCTTATTGAATTTATAAACTCTGCCCTTGAAAAAGGCTTCTTGTAAATTTTAAGTCTATGACCATTAACAAGTAAGGGGATTCCTTCCTCATCTATGGTTCTGATTTGAACTGCGCCATTATCAAAAAAAATTTCCATTGTGTAAGGTCCCAACCATCTTGTCATTTGCTTTCCTTTGAAATATTTAAACCTTGAATCATACAACATTTCCCAATCTCCTTCTTGGAAGGTCTTTTCTTTGATGTTCTTGTCATGCCAGGCCTTCCTTTGTAGCTGAACTACCTCCGTGTGAATAAGTTCTCGCATTCCGAAATCATCCAATCCATTTGGTTGCAAAAACCTCTATTTTTGGGTATTTGATAGATCTAGATTTAATTCATTTTCCATTCTTAGAGTATTGAATTCAAACTCAACTGAAAGTAGAGCCTTCTTACCATAGACTAGTTCATAAGGAGTGAATCCTGTTGTTGTCTTCCAAGTAGTGTTGTAGGCCCAAGTAGATTCTACCAATCTGTTTGGCCAATATTTTCTATTGTTGCGCACAACGTTTGTGAGGATGCTCTCTAAAGATTTGTTAGTTACTTCTACTTGGCCATTCGCCTAAGGGTGATAAGCAATATAACTTCTATGCTTAAACTTGTGCTTCCTCGAAATATTCTCAATGAGGTGAGAGATGAATTGTGCTACCTGATCAGTGATTATTTATATGGGGTACCCAAACTTGTAAAACACATTGTCCCTTAGAAATTATGCTACTTTCTCCTTGGTTGCTACCTTCACTATTTTTGTTTCAGCCCACTTTGTCATGTAATCAGTGCCGACTATGATATACATATTTTTTTCGGATGGTGGATCGAGAGGTCCAAAAAATTCCATGCCCCACTTTTGAAATGGCTCAAGAGCCACCTGAGGGTGAAAAGGCATCTAATCCCTTTGCGTGGGTTTCCCCATCCTTTGGCATTGGTCACACCTTCTGGTTTCTCTTCTATAATCTTGGTGAAGGGTAGGCCAATAGTATCATGCCTACAAAACTTTGTAAGCAGTTCTCTTTGCAACAAAGTGGCCTCCACATGGGCTGTCATGACATGTAGAAAGGATACCAAAAAATTATTCCTCCCTCAGACATCTCCTTAGGATTTGATCAGGGCAATTTTTCTGATTGAAAAGGTTTTCCCCAATCCATGTGAAAGGGGCAACTTTTCTAATGATTCTGCTCCCCTCCTTGAATGAAATATTAGGAGGGAGTCTCCCAATGACCAAGTAGTTGGATATATCAAAAAACCATGGTGAGAGTGCTAATATAGCAAAGAGATGCTCATCTGGTAGCTGGTCATCCACCATTCCTTCTTCACCTACAGGGAGAGCTAACCCAGACAAAAAAATTGGCAACAACATTCTCCTTTCCAGGTTTATCAACAATAGTCAAATCAAATTGCTGCAAAAGTAACAACCATCTCATTATCCTAGCATTAACATCTGGTTTGTTCATTAAATACTTGATGGCTGCATGGTCAGTGTGAACAAAGGTCTGATATCTAGTTACATAATGCCTGAATTTGTTCAAAGCACGGACACTGGCTAACATCTCCTTCTTGGTAACAATATAATTCAGCTCGGCCTTGGACAAGTTCTTGCTGATGAAATAAATGGCATAAGGGATTTTTTCCTCTAATTTTCCTAATTTTTCCCCTACATATTTGTTGGATGCATCAGTGTGGATGTGGAAAGGAAGAGTCCAATTTGGACCTCGGAGGATGGGGGCAGTAGTCAACTTTCCCTTAATGAGCTCGAAAGCCTCTTGACAAAGACCAAACCAAATAAACTCAGAATCTTTGGCTAATAAACCAAATAATGACGAAGCCATCTTGATGAAATATTTGATGAACCTTCTATAGTAACCAACTAAGCCTAAGAAAATCCTGACATCTTTCTTCTTTTGAGGAGCAAGTACCCTTTTTATGATAGTGATTTTGTTTGGGTCTACCTGTATTCCTGCTTGGGATATGGAGTGTCCTAATACAATCCCTGCTTTCTTTAGGAATCAACACTTTCTTGGGCTCAAGGAGAGATGCATCTCAATGCACCTTCTTAGTACTTTACCCAAATTGGAGAGAGCTTCCTGGAAGTCATCCCCATATGGTGTGAAATCATCCATGTAGATTTCGACAAAGTCATGGACTAACTCAGAAAATATGCTCAGGACAACTCTTTGGAAGGTAGTTTGGGCATTACACAACCCAAAAGGGTAGGAATCTATAAGCGAAGGTACCCCAAGGGTAGGTGAAAGTAGTCTTATCCTGGTCTTCAGGGCTGATTTGAATCTGATTGTATCCACTGAACCCATCTAAGAAGGAAAATAACTTCTTCCCTGCAAGGCCATCTAGGACTTTATCTATAAAGGGAAAATAAAAATGGTATTTCTTGGTGGCTTTGTTAAGTTATTGATAATCAAAACAAATTCACCACTTCCCATTCTTCTTTGGGACTATGAAAATAGGAGATACCCACTCACTGTCAGATATAGAATATATGAACCCTGCATCCAATAGTTTCTGCAGATCTTCTTTGACTATGTCCTTTAGAGCCGGGTTCATCCTTCTTTGGGGTTGTCTCACAAAATTGCATCATTCTTTGATGTAAATATGATGTTTGCATACAAAAGGATGCACCCCTTTCATGTCCTTGTAATCCCAAGGAAATGCTTCAATATTCTCTTTCAAAAGCTAGCATAGCTGCTTCTCTTCTTCATTCAAGAGGTTTGGGTTGATTTTCAGAAGTATGGATGGGCCAACCTCAATAGCAATGGTGGATTCAGAGGTTGACTCAACTGCGTGCAATTCCATCCAAGGTTGGATTTCAGACTCTTTGACTAAGGTTTCGAGAGGAATGTTAGTGGAGGATTGGTTTTGAATGGCATGGTCGATAAGTTCATCTTCATCAAGCTACCCCCCTCTAGGAATAAAATCTATGGTACACATAGGGGCAGTGTTATATAACTCATCTTCTTCATCCTCCAACCATATAGGGAGATCATGATCAATGGAAGGCTGGGCTAGAGGATATAACACTAGCTTTTTAGACAAAGGCCCATTTTTGATAGTCATGTTTTCGCCTCGACAACTAATATAAACATATGTAGTGGCTAACAAAGGTCTCCCTAAGATGAGGGAATAACCATTAAACTTATTTTTTTGTTGCAGGACCAGGAAATCTGTAGGACACTCCCAAGATTCAATGGTAACCATAACATCCTCAAAAATTCCTTCCGGAGTTACTGTGGACCGATCTGCAAATTGCATAATTTTTGTGGTTTTCCTCAAAGTCCCTTGGAGATTAAGTTTCAACATAGTTTCCTTGGTCATGATATTGATGGCATGTTAGGTCCCTATATTACTAGTATAGTCCCTTATTGTTGTTAGTGTAACCCCCTTATTGTTATTATTGTACCCCTATAACCCCCATATTGTTATTATTGTGCCCTTAAATTATTATTGTTAGGTCGGCTAGGATTACATTGTGGCCCCACTAGGATTACATTTTGGCCCCATGGACTCCTATATATAGAAAGGAGGTTTTGTAATTTGAATCATCCAAGAATTGTTCATTCATGTAATGTATTGGAGGTTGCCCCCTCGAAGTGGATTATTTCTAAGGCATTGATATCTCTTTTCTTCTCTTTTTGGAGCTGGTTTCACAACATTTGGTAATAGAGCTTTGGATTCTAGGGTTTCGCTACTCCAAATAGGTCATTGTGGCAGTTTCGCTATAACGTGTTTTCTACGAAGGTTCAGAAGCGGAAATTTTTCAAGTATGAAGCAAAAATCCTGAGGAACATATTTGCAAAATTTCAGAGCTTGGTTCATAATATTTTCGGAGATATGATCTAGGGAAGTTAGTGTAATGTCCCAAATTTTATGGGACATTAAATTTTTTTAAAGAGATGAATAAAATGGGTAGGGGACCCATTATTTTCATTATTAGAGAATAAAAAACCTCTAAGTATGAAAGAGGATCTCTTTAGAGCTGGATTTCACACCTCCATGTGTGAAAGGAGGTTTTTGCAAACATGCTTGCCCAAGGTTGACCAATTCAAACTGCGTTGGCATGAGTTGGAAATCACTATGTGGGACAACGTAGGAGGGAATATTCTAGAGAAGAGGAAACCCTAATTCGAAATAGGGTCCATGGAGGGAAAGCTCACTATATAAAAGAGGAGCAAGGCAACCATTGTGGACATCTTTTGATCATTTTACATTTGAGTCTTGAAGACTTGTTGTTGCCTCTTGCTGTTTAGCAGAGCTGCAGTGCCTCCGGGCATGAGGGAGTCCTGTTGAGGATTTCCTCTTCTTCTTGAGTAGATCATGAAGGATTGAAATCCATTCCAAATATTTAGGCATTCAGGCCATAGCTTCAGCCATCTACATCAGCGCAGTTTTTGCAGCAGATATTGTGCAGTGTTGCTGGGTGTTGCTGGGGAGGTTTCCATACACCATCCAGAGCTAGTTTTCAATTGGAGAGAGGATATATTCATTGGAGGATCAGAAAAGGAGGTTCTAGAGCATATCCAATCATCTTTGGCATCAGTCCAACCACTTTCCATCAGAGGCAGCGCAGTCCCTCTCTTAGACAGCGTTTTCATGGGTGGATATTTGCTGTGAGGGATTAGCAGATTTTGGAGGTGAAGTCTTGGGTGAAAGGATTAGCCTTTCACTTTAGATTTCTATTGGAGAAGGGCTCTTCATCTACAACATATATTTCAGCCTTATCCATCCATTTCCAGTTCTTGAGTAGCTGCTCCCCAGCTACTCCGACATTTCTGTATTATAGCATTTTTTTATAGATTTCAGCCAATCCTTTTAGAGGATTGATGTTATGTATTTTCAGGGGTTGAGAGCTTTCTCCCCTACTTTATTTGAGCCTATCATTGCTATATATTTTTGTATTCGTTATTTATGCAGCAATTCTGCTTTATAACTGCATATTCATGGCCTAGGGCATTATTTATGCAGCTATGTGTTTCATGTGTACATGTACATATTTCTTGAGGCTTGTTGTGCCTTGCTTGAGAGATTATTTCCTAAGGGAGTTGTATATTCTATTGTTGCTATGATATAATATTATGGCCATTGAGTTCTCAAAAATTCTATGTGTATATGAATCATTGCTATTTTCCATTTGATGTATTTGTTATTGATGTAGCTGCAATATTGGGATATTCCCAATCTTGTTGTATTTCCCTATTGGGGATATTGTCCTTAGACAATCACTCTATAGACAGAGTCTGCTAGTGGGCTAGGTAGCCTCTGGAGCTCATCCTTTGTTTAAAGGTGACAAATCTAGAAAATTCCCCTACAATCTATCTCTAGAATAGATTAACATTGTCGATTGACAATGTTTCTGAAAAAGGAACATTAAAGTGGTATCAGAGCATCGAACTGGCACAACCTGTGAGTTCGATTTCAGAGGAGAATAATGAAGAAGATGAGCCTGCGCTCATCTAATTTTGAAATAAAGAAGAGCCTCCCTAAGGAGGAGGAGAAGAAAAGAGGATAAGAGGAAGGTCCATGCACTTCCTATTCTCTTGAAGACCAGCATGGCAGATGCTTGGATTTCCAGATCTTAAGAAAGTACCAGAGTGACTATAAAACCCATTCTGCAGCATTCAGGGGAGCTACAACATTCCCACAATATATTTAGTAGATGGAGGAGAGAAGGCCCTGTGGAAAAGTAGAAATAAGAGACAATGGGTTTCTATTGTCTACATTTGATGGGGTTACTTCAGCTAGAGCTTGGGAGAAGAAGCTGGAGGCATTTTTGTTGCTGCATCCAGTGGCAGAGAAAGAATCAGTGGAGATGGAAGCGTTGCACATGAAGGAGGAAACTTCTATTTGGTGGTTCAAACCCTTGGTCCATTCAAGGGTGAGTTATTTTAGAGACTTTTCTCAAGGGTTGATCCAAACCTTTGATGGAGGGAGGACAAAGGAAGGAAAATCCATTCCACCATGGGAGGAGAATTGCACCAACGCTGCTACAGATTTGGAGGAGCAACCTTCTACATATATGGATGAGGAAGCCATTGGAGGAAAAGCCATTGCAGCCACACAAGAAGATCCCAATATCCACCAAGGTATGAGTGAAGTTCCACTTTATATTTCAGCAAATAATATTAAGGATGGTGGAATTTCATATGAGGAGGTCCCAATATCAAATCACATGGCCACTTTAGGGCCTCATGTTTGCACTGTGCTGTGAAAAGGGTTCAAGGAGGAGAAGAACCCTCATCCACATACATCTTTGGTGATTTTCATTCAGCCTTCAAGGTAGGAGTGAAAACTTTTGGAGGATGAAGTAAACCATGACACCTCCATGGAGAATCATGAAGCAAATTGTAAATCGGAGGTAGTGACAGTTGCTACATCATTGGATAAATCAACAACGCTATTGAATATGGGTGGAGAGGAGAAATCACCTCCATCACATTTGGATCCTCATGGGTCCAACATAGTCATGGGAAAGAGGCCTTTCTTAAGGGGTCTCCAAGGAGCTGCATTTCAAACTCTCATGAAATGAAAAGAGAAAGAATTGATGGTAGCCCTCATGGGAGGAGTACCAAAGGAATGGGAAAGATGTTAGGATACTTACATCATTGAGAAGCAAAGAGTATGGGTGCATGATGTCGATGTGATGCTCATATCATTCATTGTGTATTCATCACATGGGTTGTATGATGGAAGTATGGGAGAGCAGCAAAATACTTTGTTGCTTTGCTTGAGAGAGCAAGGGCAGAATTGCTCTCATACTTTGCATGATGTTGCAGGAGGAGGAGATGGAATTATCTCCTTGACCTTTGATGATAGAGAGGTACTTCCACCTTGGAAGGGACTTCTTATATATATTGCAGCATTATGAGAGATATCTTTGACAAAGGAACCTGTCAAAGAATGGAGTTGGATATTGATGAGAGCCTATGTGTTTAGGCCAACAATGTTGTCTCTTTGGAGCAGTGATTTATGGATGAAGTGTGCCCAGCGGAAGTGTGGTGGATCCATAACCAACAAGTCCTAGGAAAATTTCATAATTATTGCACTTTATAGATAAAGAGGAGGTGAGATGGATAAGGCAGCCATATATTACTATGCTACATTCTTCTTGAATTGGATTCCCAAGTCCATTCCTCTTCATGGGAGCATGCCAAAAAAACCATGGAGGGTTAATTCATGGATCCATACATCATCTTTCTCCCAATATATGGTAAGAAATCTATTTTTACAATGGGTGAATTATGTAATCTTACCATTATTTTGCAGTTCATGGCTCTACAAGAGGGCAAGCTTTTCAGATTGCTCGATGGATAAAATTTGGGCCAATTGGTATGATGGAGAAAGCCATATTTTATGTGGCCTTGGGCAAAGGTTTTCTCACTACATGTATGTTCAGCCAACTCATATACTTGACCATGTATTAAGAAACATTTTGCCATATAAATTTCTGAAGCAGCAGTTTGAAAAACTGTGCTGTTGCTGCTTGGGAGACTGTTGGTATCATCAAGCATCATGTAAAACCATTAGTACTTCCTCTATTTTTGATGAGGAGCATGCTTCCATTTGTTGATAGTTTCCACATAATTGGAAGCATGATCATAATATTGACACATGAGGTTGGTGTGTCCTTGAGGGAAGGTGATTCCCACAGTTTATGCATGGCATGTTCTAATGGGAACATGAGGAGAGACATGGTCACCACAGCCACTTATTTTATTTCTTTGGAGGTAGACCATGAGTCTAATGATGATATCCATCCATTGTATGTATATGGGCATTTATTTGATTGTGTATTGCTAATTCACTCATCTGCTCACTATTTAGTAGTAGAAGTGATATTTTTTGTACAATGCTTGCCATGCGCTTTTCTGCAGCTACAGTGGGTTAGATTGCGTTGTAACCCTATGGGACATTGTTTGTATTTTCTGCACATGTTATAACCTATAGAAAACATGTCATGGGGGCATTCTATGATGATTTTTTCCTATTCATCATAGATGACATGTCTTGGGCCAGCCACATTATCATTGATGGAGGAAAGATCTTTGGAGGATTGCTCTTCATTTTGCCACTTGAGGGAAATATTTTTGCAGCCCAGGATGAGAATATACTCCACACTTGTCATAAGTGGGGAAGAGGATAGTTTGGGGCAATTTATAGTGCTTTCCATGATCAGATTTCAGCCCACCTTCATTTCCAGAGCTCAAGGTGGAGGGAGATTTTGAGTGAGTTGTCTTGTTGGGAGGAAGCTTATTTTTCATGATTGGTGGCTTGAGGATGGGAGATTCATATGGAAATGTTAAATCCCATTATACATCAGACCTCATGCCTCAAGGAGGCCCTTGTACAGCTCTTAGTTCCTTCATGGATATTTGTTTCTACATGATAGCTATTTGGGAATGTTCACCCCAAGGCTAGATTGCATTTGTTGGAGGGACTGTTTGGAGATTTGATCGCTGATATGGCATCATTTTTCTTGAGGATATCATCACATAAGGATGATACAAGAGGAAGGGTATAAATAAATGCATTTCATCCTTGAAATTGCTTGAGGGCAAGCAATATTTTGAGAGGGGAGGACTGTAATGTCCCAAATTTTATGGGACATTAAATTTTGTTAAAGAGATGAATAAAATGGGTAAGGGACCCAATATTTGCATGATTAGAGAATAAAAATCCTCTAAGTATCAAAGAGGATCACTTGAGAGATGGATTTGACACCTCCATGTGTGAAAGGAGGTTTTTGCAAACATGCTTGGCCAAGGTTGACCAAGTCAAACTGCGTTGGCATGAGTTGGAAAGCATTATGTAGGACAACGTAGGATGGAAGTTTATAGAGATAAGGAAACCATAATTCGAAATAGGGTCCATGGAGGGAAGGCTCATTGTATAAAATAGGAGCAAGGCAGCCATTGTGGACATCTTTGGATCATTTTTACATCTAAGTCTTGGAGACTTGTAGTTGCCTCTTACTGTTCAACAGAGTTGTAATGCCTTCGGGCACGAGGGAGTCCTGTTGAGGATTTCCTCTCCTTATTGAGTATCTCATGAATTATTTCACTCCATATCCCATATTCAGGCATTCAGACCATAGCTTTAGTCATCTTCATCAGCACAGTTTCTGCAACAGAGATTGTGCAGTGTTGTTGGTTGTTGCTGGGGAGGTTTCCACATACCATCCGGAGCTATTTTTTCAATGGAGAGAGGTTATATCCATTGGGAGGTCAGCAAAGGAGGTTTATGAGTAGATCCCATCATCTTTGGCATCAGGCCAATCACATTCCATCATTGGCAGCACAGTCCCTCCCTTAGACAATGTTTTTCTGAGTGAGTATTTGTTGTGAGGGATTAGTAGATTTTGGAGGGGAAGTCTTAGGTGAAAGGATCAGCCTTTCACTTCAAATTTATATTGGAGGAGGATAATTCAGTTTTTGCAGACATTTCATCCTTCTCCATCCATTTCTAGTTCTTGAGTAGTTGCTACCCAGCTACTCCAACATTTTTTTATTATAGTGTTTCTGCATAGATTTCAGCCAATCATCTTAAAGGATGGAAACATTGTATTTTCAGGGGTTGAGATCATGCTCCCCCTTCTTTATTTGATCCTACATTGGTATATCTATGTATTTTCATTATTTATGCAGTAGTCCCTTATATGAACTGCGCAATCATGGCCTTGGGTTTCCTTATGCAGCAATGTATTCTCATATTTACATGTACCGGTTTCTTGAGGCTTCTAGTGCCTATCTTGAGTGATCATTCCCTCAAGAAATTGCATTCTTATTTGCTGCTATGTATTAATGTGATGGCCATTATGTTTTCCAGCATTTTATGTATTCATGGATTCATTGTTATTTCCATTTGGTGCATTTGCTTATTGTTGTGGCTCTATCTTGAGGTATTCTCAATAGAGTAGCTTTTCCTAATAGGAAATCTCACATAGCTATAGACAGAGTCTATGAAGGGCAAGGTAGCCTCTAGATCTCACCCTCTCTTTAGAGGTGACATATCCGGAAAATTCCCCCACAGTCTATCTCTGGAATAGATTTGTGACATTTTGGAAAAAGGGACATTACAGCTTTACATGCATAACTTCTTCTTAGAATAAGACACAGACAACAACCCTAGCCCCTTCATAGGGGATGTGTAGTTGCAATCCTTCCTTTCATTTGCTAAAAACCAGATCAGGTGGGCCAAAGCCTAAAATATCTTCCAAAAAAGAGAGCATAGTCTAGATTTATGGGTCAGGGGGGAGCCTACGAATCCCTGCAATTGATCATCGAGCACAAAAACTTCATGAGAAGGAAAGGTGTGAGGACCAGGCTGGGACCCATCCATAAATTTATCATAGAAAATGCATGAGAATACTTTGGGGACATTCATTAAGCAGCCTTAGTAGCAGCCAAGCAAAGATGGATGGCATCCACGAACAATGTGAAGGATAGGGAGCCATTCAGTTACATGAATTTCAAGGTTGCTGCCTCCAGATTCCTTTCATATAGGAGCCTGGTCTACAGCATGGGGCCTGCCTGGTTGGGATGCAGATACAGAAACCCTCTCCTCTGGCATCCTTCTGAGGATTATAATCACAATTACGAATTAGCAGAAGGAGCCACAGGTGTTGCCTTTGCACTCATGAAACGAAAACAAGGCTTCATAGCATACAATGAAAAGGCCTACCCTGCCTACTCCTTAATGAAACTACATCTCAATCATCTGTTTGCATGAGGACATGCAACTAGGTAATCAGGGGAGTATGTTTGGCCCAAATTGAGGTATGTTCTCACCCTGTAAGTACTTCAAATTATGTTATAATTTCGGGGGAATTCCTTTTCATATTAAAAATAAAGAGAATAAAAGATTATGAAAATGAGAACAATTAGACTTTAAAATGAGAACTGTGGAGATTCTGAGCTTTGATTCTAAAAATCTACACCACAAAAATCTACAATCCATCAATGAAAATGATGTTTTTGTAATAGAAAATTGACTTCTCTTATCTCCGCATGCAGGAAGGCAGAATGGTTGGACCAATAGGAAACGGAAGCCAACCAACGAGCGCAAAAATATGAAATCTAGGTAACTCCCAGCGGCCGAAAAAAGGCAAACAGATGAATTCGAGTCCAAGAACTCAAACGATAGCCACGCGCAGTGGGTTGTTGTTTGGGAAATAATTTTGCATTTTTTAAATCGCCTTTAAAAGGGCGAAGGACAGACAAGAAGGGGAGTCAGAGACAGGACAGGAAATTCATTCTGTAATAGACACATCAGAAACAGTCTATCTAATTGTGTTTTTGTAACATCATTGGATGTAATATAGAGATTTGAACAATAATCTTTTGAAGTTTTTACTACGCTAGGGCTTCTGGTGGTCTCGGCCCAACCTCTGGAAGTTCCACACAAGTTTTCATACTCTGTGTAGTTGCAGAACCAATGCTTAAGAATCTGATGCAGTTGTAAAGTATATTTCCATTCAATAAAGATACAATTCTCTTTGTTCAGGATTGTTATAA
This sequence comes from Pinus albicaulis, assembly GCA_034641835.2. NCBI lineage: Eukaryota > Viridiplantae > Streptophyta > Pinopsida > Pinales > Pinaceae > Pinus > Pinus albicaulis. Next base: position 574,941,314 of record CM076579.1, read on the forward strand.
ATTGCATTCTTGATGTAGGACAATCGCAATCGTATTTTCCGACTTACAAAAATATTTTATTATCAGTAGATAGTTCTAATTATTTTAATACCAATGTGTTTGAGTTACAGATCATAGAATACGCTGATTTCAATATTATCTGTATTTATGAATCTCATTATTATTCTAGCATAACGAAGCGTTCAACCATCGATCTGTTGATTAATTAAGCCATAAAGATAATTCCATTGCAAAATTACTTAAATAATTGATGTACGATTTATTTAATTCGCTTCAGTTATATTGTTGTTCCATTATTGTTCAGCTTAATTATCCTGTAGTTCCATTACTACTCAGCTAGTTATACTGTTGTTCCATTATTGCTTATTTAGCTAGACTGATGATTCAATTTGATTCCATTAGTGTTTATCTTAGTTAGACTATTGTTCCATTCAATTCCATTGTTGTTCATTTTATTGTCGAATTCAATTCAATTGCTACTTGATTTCTCTAGATTGTTGTTCAGTTCAATTAAATTGTTGTTTAATTCCATTAGATAGATGCAAAATCTTGTTGCTCAATCTTAGGTTAAAAACCTATCCAAGCCACCCCTTGTAGGATAAGAAAGCTTAGGAATTTAGAAAATTCTTCCTCATAAGTGACAAGGAACATTTGTTAGACGACCTGACTTGCATATATTGTGCCAACACTCTTGGAAAGCACTAGAGTTGTCAATAAAAAGCCACCTCTTTTAGCACAAACATGGGTCCTTGTCAACGGGAGGAGTGCTTTAAAAAACCAATCTCATTGGTGATTTGGATCAATTGGGTAACCTAGCTTCCCAATCACATCTTTGAATCTTCTCATCAGGTCCCAGGTCAATTCTTCCTCTCGTTGTTTGACTTCCCACAACTCAGACAATACTTGTTTATTTTTCTGAGGCAAATTAAATTCTTGGACAAATTCTTTCTTCACATCCTGTGTTGTTGGGTTTAGATGAGATTCTTACCATTTAATGAACCAGCAAATATCTCTGTCTCTTAGAGTGGTCTGGAACTCAATCAACTTGACTGCATCTGGTGTCCATGGAGCTCTCCAAATTGCTTCACAGAGATACCAGTGTTGCTCCACATCATCGTTACCTTTCCCAAATAATTCTGGGTATCGGGTGAACGTTCCTGCCATCTTTCCTTGTGTGGGTGGTACTAAAATAAAACCTCTACTTCCCGGCTGAGAGATTTTACTACCAACACTGTGGCTAGTAGATATTTGTACTGTAGACTTAACATTACTCAACTTGCTAAACTCTCGTAACTTAACAAAAAAATTATCAGGTGGATGATAGAGTACCAGGGGAAGGTCGGGACTAGAGCTACTTGAACCTTAGGGAATAGGTCAGAATAGTTGCTCCATCACAACATGCAGCTCCATATCAGACATCTCCTCGGGGCATGCATCCTCCTCATTGGACTTTTCTCCCTTTTCTCTTCAGGCTAGGCTCCTATACACTTGCCTAACTCCCTTAATGGTCCCTCCCATTCCTTGGGATCCCATCTGACCTTCCCTTTCCTTTGTCATCTGCGGCACCTTTTCCTTGTCCTATCGATTACTCTCCTTCTTTTCAAACTATTTCATCGCCCTTTCCTGCCACTTCTCAGCAATCTGTGCCCTCCGATTTTCTCATCGCTCTCTCAATATACTAGAGGTTCCGGCATCCATATCCCTATTCCCCCTTCTTACTTACGCGTAGCATATTTCCCTCAGTTCCTTCCCCCAGTACTGGAGGTTTAAGTCTCCATCTCAGAACTTTGAAATGACATAAAACCCTCATCCACCATTAAATCTTTGATCCACAATGGGATTTCCTTCAATATTTCTCCCCACAATCTGGATCTGAATATGTCTTCGGCTTTTGTAAGAGATTGGTAACACTCGGCTGCAAATTCCACGATGTATCTACCCAAAAATATATTTCTTGGGTCAGATCAGTATCTAATTGATGGAGTGCTACTAGATTTGTGTGCATCCACTTGTGACAGACTCTATGCGATCCTCCTAGGAGTGACTTGATTTGAAGCCTCCGTAACCAGTTATAAAGCTCTTTAGGAAACTTTCCCCAAAAAATTTCGTACAAGTCACTCGCAGATTCGGAAAATAGGACCGATCTTTGACAGTCCTTTCCCTTTGTTGTCGAAGCTTCGCTTGTTGCGATATGAACTGGTCTAAGTGATTATACCACCAGCTTCATAGTTCCCTCTCATAGATCCATGATACCATGATATAACTCCTAAATGAGTTTTCAGGTCATGGAAAAAAAAACCATTTGTTGGCGAAAAAGGAGGTCTCTAGGAAAGACCTAGGTTCAGGTTTGAGGCCAACAAGGTTTCTGCAGTAGTCTAGCACAATACCAACATTTTCACCCTGCTCCAGAGAGTAGGGCGCCTCACCCTAGGCGTGCCGCAAACTTAGTAAGATTAGAAGCTAGATTAGGTAGAAGACAAATGAAACCATAGAGAACACCTATGTAAACTTGGAAGCAACAAGCATATCTCAACTCTATGGAGAAACTATCACTCATCAAAGCATGTTCAGAAGGCTGAATTTAAATTTAATTTAAGCATAAATTCATCGTAAGCAAATAACCATCAATCAACTCACAACGTTACACACAGCAACAAACAGATTTCATTATCAATAACATAATAGCATACATATACTATGCAGAACCTATTACTGTTTGATTCAGTACAATAGATTTCTCATAGAGCTCTCCTAAGGCTTTGTTCTTGCTGTCGGCCTCCCGCCGCTCTGACTAACTAACTCCTCCTCCACTGGTTGACTGCCTATTTGTTCCTCTGCTAATGTGACTGTCAGTACTTCATTTTTTCCTACTCCATTGCTTTCCACTTCTTCTTTATTATTGGGCTTTCTACTAATTTTTAATATCTCCCATATCTTCCATCTGCACTGTTATCTGCTAATTTCATGCCACCTATCTTTCAGCTTTCCAAAACCATGACAGCTACATATCTACCTTGATTGTGTTCTGCCACCTGTCCTCTAGCCCTCTGCAGCTCAAAATTTTTCTTTCCCAAAACAAAGGCCCCAACAGTGTAATACTAAATTTGAAAGAAGGAAGAAAAGTAAGTGTTCTTAAGTTAAACTAATTTGCATAAAAATGAATCAAAAACTATTGACTGGTTAGAATCTAATCTAAAAACAAAGTGTCTATTCTAATGACTTCTAATTTTACATTAGTCCTATTCCATGGATATGAATCTTATAACTGAAATTAGAAATTCCAATGCTACTCTGAATGAAATCATATTCAAAGGAAAAACAACTAATGTATGTTCAATCACTCCATAATTCAATATAGAAGTATGATGTAATCACCCTCTTGAAATGATGTACAAGAAATTGATTATAATTTAGTTTTAAAAATTTTAATCTAGCAAAAGAAATTAAAGAATGTAAAGGAAAACTCAGTAATTGCATAGGTTAAACATTCGAGCACTAAATTTGGAATTATGAGAAGTCACCTTCTCGGCCTAATCTTTAGGAACATCCAATTATACAATTGATTGAGGATCTTAATCTAGAAAACAGTTTAAAAGCATGTAAAAGAAAAGCTTAATAATTGCATAGGTTGAACACTCGAGCACCCAATTTGGAAGTATGACAAGTTACCTTCTTGGCCTGATCTTTAGGAGCATCCAATTATAAAATTTACTAAGGATTTAATCTAGGAAAGTAAATATCAGAACATGAAATAAAGCTAAACAACTATGAGCTCCATTGCCTCAAACTTAATCCAATTGGAAAATAGATAAATATACCTTCTTGAGATGTTTTAGGAAAGAAAATATTACACATTCATTCTATCATTGATGCTAAGAAAATATTCATGACTTGATTCTATGATACTAATTTAAAAGCTACAACAAAATATTTATCTACTAAGAAAATTGACAAAACAGAGTAAATAATTAAACTAAAACAATTAACAAAAAACCTCCTCCTGTGCAGGGGCCATCTACGACGGAATTAGTTGAGATCCTAGCTGACTATATATGCATTAAGCATACACTGGAACCATGAACATGATCCTTGTATTATGAAAAGAACAGAGTTTGAAACAATACACAGTGTTTCAGAAATTACTACTACTGTCTTGTCTCTACATAATCAGTATTTAAATAGAATAAAACAAAATTTTGATGAGCTAATTACACCTACAGATGGCTATCTTAACCGAAACATAAAATTGGATTTTGACTGGTTAAATCTTGATTTGCTACGTCAGATCAAATAAAGAGTTTTGCACTCTTGGCTTACGTCCTTTGACCGGACTTTGACCACGATCTCAGGCATCCTTTTCTGTCGATTTCGATCAAGTAGATAGGATGAAATCCATGTGTGAATCATTCTGGAGATGCCCATGTGATTCGTTTCTCTATTTTCTCTTTGGAACCTTTCAAACTAGGAAAGTAGTTGTAGAACCAACGATTAGCTGCAAAATAGGCTGCGCTCTGTAGCCAAGTTACAAAAATCCATTCAAATAACAAGAAAATCAAAATATAACATAGAAATCATTTAAATTCATTCCCTAAGATAAAACATGACATTTATCGTTGATTGGAGTGTATGGAGTTATGAGAAAGTAAGGGAAATATGATGAGAAGGAGTTCAGAGAAAGGACAATTCTGAGGTTCAACATACCCCCACTAAGAAGTCATTGCATGTCCTCATGCAATTTACCAAAAATGTGAACTTCCCTCTCCTATTGCATTTGTTCAAACACTTCTACTAATACATATAGTTTTCTTCTTTTTCTTTTCTTTGAAGTGACTACCATCCTGGGCTTCCTCATAAGGAGTTTGTATTTGAGATTGATGAGTGCCTTGTTTAGTGATATGTTATTTCTTTTTAACGTCATGTTTTTTTTGTACCACAGTCCTAAGTGTAGGATGGTATTATCACTAATCACTTTCTCCAATTTTTTATGTTGCTTTAAATATTCATTCTCCTATTTAATATGCTTATTCAATATCTCTAGTTCATATATTTCATGTTTAAAAGTATCAACTAGAGGTTCTTGTGGATTGATAGGAGGTTCTGGATTCATTGGTGCATTTCTCTTCTCCAGTGACTCTATGTAATCATATATCTCTTGTTGTACTAGGTCTATGCCTAGAGATCTTCTGCTGGGACTACCTTCAAAATTATGTATAGGAGAATTTTCAAGGTTATGCAGAGGAGAAATATTGATAGGAGATGGTATTGGAGGTTCTTCCCCTAAATTTACAAACTCTGTCTCTTGTGGTAGTGTTTTCTTCATCAAACCTCGGAGTCTGGAGGTCCTTCTCATCTGTGGAGGAACCTTGCTCCTCTTTTATGTTTTACCTCCTATCTTAACTTTACATTGCTTCTTGTTCTTTTTCAGCTCTACAGAGATGAGCTCTTCATCATTTTGCTGAAACGGAGATGCAAGTCTGTCTTCCATGTTTGTGTCAATCTTCTTTCTTCTACTCTTTCTGGTCTTGTCTTCTTTAGGTTGCTCTAGTTCATCTTGGAAATGGCTTCTGATAAGAAAGTTCTCCCAAGAATCTCCTATACTTTTCAAATGAAATTCAAGAAGTATTTTTACCAACCCATGATGGTGCATTGTATTATCTATAAACTGGACTCTCTTATGCACATTTCTAGACATTATTTTTAATTTATTTAGTAGAAAGAAGGGAAGATTTATTTCACCATTCTATAAGAAATTCATCAATAATTGAATGTGATATACATACACGCAGCCAAATCTACCTTCACATGCGATAAATTTCTGCAGAATTAAAAGCATGTTCCTCCATTTGTTCTTGAGTGTTGAGCTAGGAATACCCTTTCTGAAAACAGAAGTATCCATACCTAGATTTTTGAGGACAACCTTCCATGATTCACTGTGAAATTATTTGTTTTTGAACCACCTTTCGCCAAACCTTGGGAGTTTTTTGGCTTTAGTTATGATTGCCTCAATTACTAAGAACTTGATTTCTCCTATCTCAACTTTTGTCCCATCAAAAGACCTCGCAAAAGACTTAGTGATATCTCTATGGAAGCCATCAAATTTTTCTATAAAATTGAGACATTTAGCCTTCTAAAACATCTCCTTGAGCTGAGGATATCCCTCCATATATTTTTTTCCCACCGGTTCTGACCTGACTATCAAACCCATGTATTCTATTATGAATAGTCTAGCCTTCAGAATTATCCTTCTATGTTATGACGTGAATTGGATTATGGCTCTAATGAAGGATGTAGAGGGTTTTTAGGAATGAGTGAGATGGAATGGGGTTTTGAAGAAATGTAGATGGATATGTTATGAAAATAGGTCATGATCGTTAATCATAAATGGGGAAGTCCATTGTGGACCATTATGAAACATAATGCGGATTATGTGGTCAATCTATGATATGATGGAAGTCCCAATCAAGTCAAATGATGACATGTCAAGGTAGCATATGATTGTATATGTTATACATGCTAATGTTTTGAAATTGCTATTAAAATAATTTTTTGCAACTCTACCTTTAGAACTAACCTTTCGTTTTCGTTTCTTTGGTGTTGATTCTTCAGGCACCTTTTAGCATGGTGGTCTTCAAATGTAGTCCTTCAATTTCTTGCATTCATCATTTTTTTTAGTAGGTTGTACAAATGTGTCAGAGCTGCAGAATGGAATGTACTTGTATAAATGGAAAGTGGCTACAGAATTTGGAATCAGATACAGAATGGAATGTAACTGTAGAATGGAATGTAGTTGCAGAATGTGGAATCAGCTGCAGAATGGAATGTAACTGTAGAATGGAATGTGGATGCAGATTGTGGAATCAACTACAGAATGGAATATCATCTGCGGAATGGAATATGATTGTGGAATGGAATGTAGTTGCAAAATGGAATATGAGTGTGGAAAGGAATGTAGCTTCAAAATGGAATGTAAGTGGAGCATTGAATGTAGTTTTGTACTACTTCTTATTGTAGAAAAGAAAGGGAACAAGAATTTCCAGATTTTTTTTTTTGAAATGGAATGGAAAATATAAGATGTCGGAATTTTTTATTTTCATCCTGTATTTTATGTATAAGGATGCCAATCATTTATTGATTTTCATACATATACAATATATATATATATATATATATATATATATAGAGAGAGAGAGAGAGAGAGAGAGAGAGGAAAAATAAAAGCTAAGTTAAGGAAGAAGAAGGATTCTTCTTCACTAACTTCATATCAATATTATCTTGGAAAATATTGATAAACTCTTCTCTTTAAATCGCCTTATGATATACATTCAAACGATGTCCATTCACAAGAAGAGATACCTTTTCTCCATCAATTGTCCTTATCCTAATTGCTCCATTGTCAAATACTTTTTCAATCTCATAAGGCCCAAGACAATGAGTATGAAACTTTCCTTGAAAGTATTTGAATTTTGAATCAAACAAAAGTGCCCAATCCCCTGCTTGAAACTTATTCTCCTTGATATATTTATCATTTTATTTGTGTTGGGAAAAATACTGAGAGGGGGGGTGAATCAGTATTTAGAGCTTATAACATAAATTCAACGTTTTCTTTAAGCAGATTTCCATACGCGGTTTTTATGAACGGAACTAGCGTATGCATGCGGAAATGCAGAAGGAAACTAGCGTATACTAATTTAACTTTCCAGAATTAGAGAAATTCTCAGAAGCAGTCTTATAAACAGATTTATCAGTTATGTATCAGGTTAGAAGTTATGAACAGTAATCGATAGAATAAAGCATCACACACATGAACACCAATATTTAAGGTGGAAACCCAAATCAGGAGAAAACCACCGCTGCTGTCGTCGTTGTCTTCAATATTTATTATATAGAAAACCTTTTAAAACATAGTACTGATGCAGACTCATACCAGTACGTAGGCTTCTACCTACAGAAGGCTGCAACCTTCTCTCGTTTTCCAGCTGCAACTGGAAGGGAGCTCCAACCCCCTGAACTCGTTTACCAGCCTCTCCTGGCAGGGAGCTTTGACCCCCTGAATTCAACACCAGCTTCTACTGGCTGAAAGCTTCTACTTCCATACTGAAGGCTTCAACCTTCAGACCCACTGCAGACCACGTTTCATCAATTTTCATACTAGATCAAACAACTTCAACACAACTCTTTACATAACATCAAAAAACATACTTTTCCCAATACGACCACTATAACTAGAATATCAGAACTAACCCAGACTTCAGAATAGATATGCAGATACACAATCAACCCTGATCTTTCATTAATTCAAATAGCATACGCTACTTTGCTTTACTGAAGCCGCGTACATACGCGCTTTCCTGCACACCATCCTGCGTATACTTCCGTGTATTTTATTCCTTAGAAAACCCTATACGCGCCTTTCATTAAGAGAACCCATGTATACACGCGCTTTTGACGAGACAAAATAGCGTATAGATCTATAAATGGAAAATTTTGCAAAACAGATCAGATCTATAAACTTACCCAGATTTCTTCATTATCTTCAGCAAACTTTGCGCCAGATCTTCACCATTTATTCTTCTGCAGATCATCTTAGAGATTCATCATCATCAGATCTAGAGATCTTGAATCATCCTCAGATCCATGGGTGCATCATATATTTAGATCTATCAGTTAAGAACAGAGTTCATCCATACAGATATTCCTTAGAGATATTTATTAATCAATAACCCTTACTCATGCACACCTTGCCCTATGATCTTCTTCTCCTTAAATAGATTTAGCTTTTACCAATACCATGAGCCAAAACCACACCACTTCCGATGGTATTCTTGGATGGAATCAAATAAACCATACATCACTCAATACTGTGTGCCAAAACCATGGTAATGCCCCTTGGTATTGTAAATTTTGAGCACAAAAAGGCATACGCGACTTGGGACGTACTAATCCGCATGTATACGCGACTTGGCCTTTACAAAAGCGCGTATACATTGTGACATATTATATTTATCATTTCTCTGGCATTTACTGGAATTCTTTTCTTTGTAGATACATCATTCTTACATCTGTAATACATAGGTTGCTATCCAAAGACAACTTCATCAAGTAGGTTGCCATCAAGGACAACTCATTGCATCATATTGCCAACAATCTCCCCCTTTGGACTTGATGGCAACCATGACCAGAAATAAATTCAGCAACAACATTCTCCCCCTTTGACATCAAGGGCAAAGGTTAGATCAAGATCCTTTGTACCGACAATACCATGCTCCCCATGAGATCATGTTGCATCTTCAAACATAAATTTTCAATGAAGTACATGACTCTATGACCTTTCCTATCACCAAGGACTCATACTTACATCAATGATCCAACCCAGTGGATTTACATAGGTGACTCAAGTACCCAACCAAGTGGGTTTACACATTTTGATTCAACTACCCAACCAAGTGGGTTTACAAATTTGAACAAGTCCTTACATGACTGAATATTACAATTTTACATCATAGGTCTCAACATGACCTTTTTCATCAAATTACAAAAATGACTTATACAAACAAGATCAAATATTCTCAAGCATGAGATCAGACTACAACAAATAAATAAAATGCCAACAATGCATCCTTTTTACATGACCAAAGCTCCCCCTTAGCTTGTGCATCCTGAACACTTTCAATCAGAAAATCATCAAGGCATCTTCATCAGAAGTATTAAAGAATGAAACAGAAATATGAGAGCTGGAATAGAGAGACCCAAAAACAATGCAACTATGCTGAAGAATGCTGACCCAGAAAAATTTGTCAGCAAACACTCATACATGTTTTTCTGTGTATAAACTCACGTATATATGAGACTGTCCTTCAGGAAATCCGCGTATCCAATTTAATCTTCTGAATTTAAGCATATCTGATGTTCTGAGAGGCAGAGACAACTCCCAACTTCTGTCTGAGATATTCGAATGCTTCCCTAGGTAAAGGTTTGGTAATTATATCAGCAACTTGTTCTTTGGAGGGAACATACTCCAACTTCACCTTTTGTTCAAGCACTTGTTCACGTAAGAAGTGATACTTGATGGGAATGTGCTTGGTCTTGGAATGCATAATAGGATTCTTTGAGATACTGATTGCACTTGTATTATCACACATAATGGAGATAGGAGGTGAACATTTTATTCGAATGTCTTGTAAGGTTTGCATCATCCAAAGAAGTTGAGTGCAACATGATGCGGCAACCACATATTCTGCTTCTGCTATAGACAAGGCAATAGAGCTTTGCTTCTTGCTGAACCAAGATACTAGCCGGGGCCCCATATAGAATGCACCACCACTAGTGCTTTTCTGATCATCAACATTTCTAGCCCAATCTGCATCAGTGTAAGCATGAAGAGTAAGATCAACATTCTTTGGATACCATAGTCCAAAGTCTTGAGTTCCTTGTAGATATTTGAATATTCTTTTGACAGCCTGGAGGTGAGACTCTTTTGGATTAGCTTGGAATCATCCAACAATCCCAACTGCATGCACAATGTCTGGTCTTGTCCCAGTGAGATACAATAGACTTCCTATCATAGATCTGTATTCTGATTGATTCACTGTGGGGGAGTCATCATTAGAACTGAGATTACATCCGGTTACCATTGGTGTACTTACAGGTTTGTAATCTTCCATGCCATACTTCTTCAGAATTTGCTTAAGATATTTTTCTTGTGATAAGAATATGCCATCTGTTGCTTGTTGCACTTGCAAGCCAAGAAAGAATGTTAGTTCCCCAAGTAAAGACATTTCAAATTCTTGTTGCATAACAGAAGCAAATTTTTGACTCATAGACTCTTCATTACTTCCAAAAATGATATCATCAACATATACAACTACAATCAATAGTTTATCATTTTCAGTTTTTGTGTATAAGTTGCTATCAGCAAACCCCTTTGAAAATCCTTGTTGATGAAGATATTTGTCAAGACGATAATACCATGCCCTTGGAGCTTGTTTGAGACCATATAGAGCCTTTTTGAGTCTACAAACAATATTTTCATCATTTCCCAAAATGAATCCTTCTGGTTGTTCTATATAAACTTCTTCTTCTAGATCACCATTGAGAAAAGAAGATTTAACATCCATTTGATAAACTTTGATTTGTTGGAAGCTTGAAAAAGCAAGAAACATTCTTATGGCTTCAATTCTAGCTACAGGAGCAAAAGTTTCTTCAAAGTCTATACCTTCTTGTTGAGCATACCCCTTGCAAACAAGTCTAGCTTTATTTCTTATAACATCCCCATTCTCATTTAACTTGTTTTTGAATATCCATTTAGTTTCAATGACATTTTTATCATGAGGTCTTGGTACTAATTCCCAAGTGTGATTCTTCTCAATTTTATCAAGCTCTTCATTCATGGCTTGAATCCAACATTCATCTTTGCTAGCTTGATTGACATTGTGTGGTTCAATAGTGGATAGAAATGCCAGATATCTAGAAGATCCCACAAGAGTCCTTTTTGTTTGTACAACTGATCCCTTGTCTCCCAAAATTTGAGATTCTGGATGATTCTTTTGAACATATCTGGATGGAGCTTTTTCAGATAAATCATCTTCATGTTCTTCATTGGGTCCACTGTCTATATCATTTCTATTTGATGTAGAAGGATATACGTCATCATCGTCTTCATCTTTTGTTTGTTTTTCTTCTTTTGGAGCTGCAGGAGACTCATCAATAACAACATCAATACATTCAACAATCTTTCGAAGTCTTTTGTTGTAACATTTATATGCTCTACTCCTAGAGGAGTAACCAAGAAGTATTCCTTAATCTGCTCTAGGTTCAAATTTGCCAAGTTTTTCATCATTATTTTTTATAAAGAATTTGCTTCCAAAAAATCTAAAATGCTTCACAATGGGAGGATTACCATACCAGAGTTCATATGGAGTTTTATCACTATTTACACGAACATGTGCCTTGTTAAGAATATTTACCATTGTATGTGCTGCTTCTCCCCAAAAAGTGCTTCAGTGTTCCAAGAATCATCAAGCATAGCTCGAGCCATTTGTTGAACTATTCTATTCATTCTTTCTACTACGCCATTTTGTTGTGGAGTGCAACCACAGTAAAACTCTGCTTTTATATGTCGTTGTTTTTCACAAAACAAGGAATTCATCCGATGTATATTTTTCCTCCTCAATCGTATCTACAGCAATTTCTATTTTTATCTAATCAACAACCACATTAAGATCTGAAAATTTTCAAATGCTTCATCTTTGTGTTTTAGCAACCCAATCCAACACATTCTAGAAAAATCATCAATAAATAAGATATAATATTGTTCACCACGGTGGTGATTTTTCCTCATGGAAATCAGCATATGTCGGTGATGGAGAGGTTCAAGAGGTTTACTTCAAGGATCCTTCCTGCATGCACCACTCTGTTGCTGTACTCAATTACAAAGATTTGCATATGATACTTTCAGGTAGAGTAATATTGGGAAGATCACAAACAACTTTAAGTCTGCTTGATTTCTTTATTTGAGAGAAGCTCAGATGCCCCAACCTTCTATGCCATAGCCAATTTTCTGAAGATTTACTCAGGTAACCTTGTTCTTTGCAGTTCTTCAATACATACAGGTTTCTTGGAGTTTTGTTTCCTTTTATAATTGTTTTACCTATATCAAGATCACGTACTACACATTCTTTTGAACTAAAGAAAACTTTAGTTCCTTGATAACACATTTGACTTACACTTAACAGGTTATGCTTTAATCCATCCACATACATGACATTATTGGCTTTCACCTTTTCTTTTAGAAAAAAATGTGCACTTTTTCCCTTACTAACCACAGGAGTATCATTTCCAAATGTAACATCTTTCTTTTCTAGAGCACTATGCAAGAAGTTTGTTTTTGTTCCTGTCATGTGTTTTTGAGTATCCACTTTCAATGTACCATTGATTTTCTTCACCTTCTGCAAATAAAGCTATGCCACAATTTTCAACCTGTAATTCCTTATTTTTCCACACTTTGGAGCTTGAAGGAAATTGCTCTTTTGGCTGGATTTTGCTCCTGCATTTAGATTCTTCATGGCCAAATTTATTGCAATAAGCACATTCAACTTCATTTTGAAGAGGAGAAAAGTTTTTATAGGTATTCTTCTTCGTTCCAATATCCCTCCTTTTATTTCTTGCTTCTCTTGTCATAATGGTTTTGTATGCAACACATTGAACAACTTTATGACCAAAATTTTGACATGAGAAACATTGTCCATTGAAGAAGAATTTTCTTCGATCATGAAATATTCTACTTGAATTTACTTGTTGGTTGGTGTTTCTTTGAAAGGTATTCTTGTTAGTGTTCTTTGAATTGAGCTGGTCATGATTTACCTGTGAATATTATTTATTCCCTTGCCGAGTGGCATAATTTTGTATAATGGATGTAGCTGCTTTTAGATAGTTTGGTGCTGAAATCTAAGAAGATTCTCCGATATATCCAAGACCTGTCTTTATAAAAGGAGAACGTTGTTCCTTGATAATCTCATCTAAGGTTTCAGATCCTTTAGAAAATCTAAGATTCGCAGTCTTTACTTTTCAAGTTCTTTTCAGACTTACTACTTCAATATCTTAATTTTTCACGTTTTCCAAGCCTAGTTTTCACAGTTTTGCTATTTTAATTTTCTGTAGGCATACTTTGTTGATTGTTTTCATCAAGAAGATAATTGTCCTCTAGAGCATCCAAAAGTATCCTTTTCTTCAGACTTTTTCAAATGCCATGAGAGAAGTCTAAGATCTGCTCATATTCTTCACTATCGATAACCTATCACCTATCTTCTCACAGCATAGTAATTTTTTCTAGTGCTAAACCGATTCTTATTCCTTCTTGCTACTTCCTTTCCTTTTTCATGTGTTTCTTTGTGAGGACACTTAGCAGCATAATGACCAACTCTTCCATAAGAAAAACATTTGAAAGGAAACTTACCTCTGAACCGTCCTGTGCTATTAAAGTTTCTGCAAATTTACCTCATCTTCTTCTGAGATATATCCCGATCCTTCTCCTTCTTGTACTTCTTTCCCTTTTGTAGAAGCTCTAAAGACGGCTTCTTTGACTTCAGATGGTCCTCCTCTTCTCATTTCATATGCATTTAGTATGCCATGAAGTTGCACCACAGTAAGATTTTGAAGATCCTTCTTTTCTTCAAGAGCAGAAACTTTTGACTCAAATTTTGCCGTTAGTGATCTTAAAACTTTCTCAACCAAAGTAGATTCAATTATTGTTTCTCCCAAATTTCTCATACGATTTACAATATCATCAAGACGTAAAAAGAAATTGGCAATGCTCTCCTCATTATCCATTTTTAGATTCTCATATTGAATTCTGAGAGTTTGGAGTTTAGCACTTTTTACCTTTGCATCACCTTCATAACTTAGAATGATTTTGTCCCATATTGCCTTTGCTGTATTCAGCTGCATGACTTTGACAAATTCAGATTCAGTTAGACTTCCCAATAGAGCATTGAATGCCTTTGAATTTTTTTCATAATTCTTCCTTTCCGTCGGATCTGTTGGTACTGCGGCTGGATATTGATATCCTCCTTCAACAATAGCCCATACATCTACTCCCAGAGACTGAAGATAGGATCTCATCCTTGTTTTCTAGAAGATTAAATTGTTTCCATTAAAGAGTGGAGGCCTGATAGATGCTGTTCCATCTTGATTGCTCATCTTCCTTGATCTTTCTTCTAGCGGCTAAGCTTTTTCAGAAGGACCTGCTCTGATATCAATTGTTGGAATCAATGATCGCATCGCCAGAGATAAGGATCCACGAGAGGCTGTTAGTACATGTCACGAAACAAACGAGGAGTGTTGGTTTATCCAATGTCCAACATATGGTGATATTAGCCTGCAATAATATAGTCCTCATGAAGCCAAAAGAGACTTGGAACTTCATGATTCCCTTCATGGATTCTAGTGAGCCTCCTTGCGGGCCAATCTTCCATGCATATAGTGAATAGAGGATCTTCACCATGTGTGCTCCAAAAGAAAAATGGACTAAGTGTCATATGACATATTAGATGGTGACAATAGTCCCTCCCTTGAGACCAGCATTGTCCTTCATCTTGCTGCCTCAAGTCATAGTACAATAAGTGGCCATCCCTCCAAATTCTCCCAAGTGAGAGACTTCTTCCAATGATATAAGCCTAACATATGGCTTCTTGCATAAGGAGACAAATGATATAATGTAGCAGCCATACATTGTTCTACCCTCCTCTTGAAGCATGAATGAATATGGGAGATTTCATTCCCAAAGGACATACTCACCCAGTGTGTCATCCTTCCTCTCATGTTTTCAACAAAGATTAGAGCATGATCATCATTATAATAAACAAGCTATCTTATGCCACCCCATGAGAGAGTTACAATTTATCCCAACCCCAAGTACATACATGATCATGAGATACATTCCAAAAAGAAATACATGTACATACATGAGACTCATCCCAATCACAAGCAAATATATGGACATGAAATTTGACATGGGATGTCCAAACTCTCTCCTTGTCAACCAAAGAAACCATCCCTTCTTCTTCTTATGCATCCTCTCATTGAGATACAAGGCATGAGACAAGAAAATATCAAACCTTGGGTACTACCCATACTCACCCAATAGAAACCAGCGTAGGACATCTCCTACTTGCATAAAATTCAGATGTGGTAAGTGGTCTCCCCACCACTTACTTGCTACCCATAACATATCTTCATGGCTGAAAGTGGAAGATATATTTGGTGCCTTAGGAAAGCACCCATCATGCTGCAAAATCTCCCTTAGTCCATCAAGGGAGTGGCCATGTTCAGAAATAGTTTTGGCCCAAAGTTGGCCATGAAGTTTGTAAGATATGACACTCCTCCTTGGAGTCATGGCCTGTATATATAATGTAAAAGAATGCATACAATCAGAAAATATAACATGATTTGCATAAGTATGATCTTCACCAATAGTCCTCCTCCAACAAGTGGAGAGGCGCACAAATCTATCTCTTTCCTCAAGAGTAGAAATAGAGGGCTGAACTAACTCTTTCATAGAGTTATATCGCTGCTCCATCTTCATGTGATACATGCATCTTTGATAATGATGATCTTGTGCAAGACAAAATTGAAGAATAGGAAGATCAATATTCTTTGGAAAGATATCTCTCTTCCAAAATTTCCATAGTTTAGCCCATGCACACAAGAGTGTTGGTACCCTCTTGCCTTCTTCAGAAATATTTTTTGTATGGAGGGATATCATTTGCTACCCCAAACCTATGGAGTGGCCTTTTGACATCCTGATAATTTCATCATAGATATATGACTCATTTTTTATCAACGCAAATAAATGAGTGATAAATAGAAAAATAAATTTTAGGAAATTGTTCATCTCTTCTTGAAATCTATCAATAGATCTTAGCATTGTGGTAGCTCCCCTCAAGGCTCCCTCCTTAGCCAAATTTATCATTGATGCACAAAGTTGAGAGAACACTTTATTATTATTCTCATCAGGGGGTCTCCCTGGTGGAATGCCTCCATGTTATTCCTTCTCATCAATATTTGAGAACACCTCACTATCAACAAGAGACCTTGGATCTTGGTCTTCTTTTGAAAGAGGAATCTCCATGACTTATTTTTGAGAAGAAATCTCTTCATGCAATGGGGATCTTGCCCTTGGCAAGGTATCACACAAGTTTTCATCCCCTCCAACTAAAACCTGAAGTGGAGTTTCCATAGTAGGTATTTCCAAATCATGCAAGGGTTTTTCATGCTCATGCTTTGCTAGCTCTTTCACAGATGTTTTAGCTTGCCTCTCATCAAATTTCTTCACCATTCTCCTAATGAACTTAGCATAAGTGGAAATATTTTCATTATTCAAAGAAAAAATTTAAAATAACCACCAAGCATAAGCTTTACCTTTAAGATGCAGTGCTGCCACCTTAAGGGCTTCTTCTTCTAAAACTTGATGTAGATCCAGATATGAGTCTAGTTGATATATCCATTCTTCAGCTGTGCATGTGGAGGATCCATCAAAGTTAGGCAGAAATAATCTACCTCTTCTTATTCTATTGCTGGCTCTTCTCTCCTCCTTGAGCTGGAAGAACTCTTGGAAGCTCAAGTGCTCCTTGATTTCCGAATATTTGGATTCATACTCCTGAAGATAATCACTCAAAGTCTCCTCCTTTGGCGCATCTTCCTCCTTCATCTTCCTTGCAGTCTTCTTGAACTCCTTGGAGAGGTTCTATCTGGATCTAAATTCTGATGAGAGTAATCTCATATTCTTCATAATTCTTATCTCTTGGGCTTAGACTCACAGGCTGAGCCAAGACTATGCTCTGATACCACTATAATGTTCCCAATCTAAACTGCTCAGAAAAACAGACCTGAAAAACACATTTTTCAGGGATGTGTGCTTCAGAAACTAGGAACAGCCCTTGGATCCCTTATATCAGAGTATCTAAGGCCGAAATCCAAGAGGATTTCAAAATAAATCAATCTAGGTGGGTTAAATAGATCTCCCACACCTAGTTGTCTTCAGAAAGTTGCCCAATGAAGGACTACAGCAGTATAAAAAACAATATTGGAGTATCAGTGAGCTAATAACTCTAAAATGTGTTTAGAAACACCTCAGCATAAATTTCATGTACAACATAAAGAAGAATGTTAATTCTCCCGACAAAGGATGGGGAAAAGCAGTGATTTATGCCATAAAATGAGTGTATTCAGAAACCCGCGTAAAAATAAGGGAAATGGCGAGAGGTTATTTTAGCTTAGGCCGTAAGGGACTCCCATACCAAATTTCAGGTCAAAACAATTATTCTAGCTAAGTTAAACCTTTCCTCCACTCTTAAAAGGGCTTAAAAAGGCTGATTTCCCATGACCTTGAGTATGCAGAAATTACTGAAGCTTGAGCAGCGTGATTTTCTGAAGCTAATAAATGAAAATAGGTATGAATATCATTAAATCAGATCTAGGTCAAGAATTATGCATTTACAAGATGAAAACAAAGATTTTACGTGGATAAACCCTCAGGGTTGAGGTGCTACAACACATGAGATTAACCAGAAAACTCTTCAACGTAATTTTCAGGAGCCTGAAACTTCATTTTATTATGAATCGGATATACAACATATATTTTCATGAAAATAGATATCTACAACAGATCTGGAAGCCAAAGAGGCTCTTTATTACACTCCCCTTGGGGATCTCAGCAAATTATGGACAAAAGTGAGTAGATTTGAGATATAAGTCATAGTTATGCAATAGTATTCAGAAATTCTGCAGTAAATACAACAATAATAGATCATATATGAAGGTTACATGGATTGGTTGGCCAATCCATGGATCACCATAGTGAAAGGTAGGAATCCTTTCCACTAGAGATCTCTCCTCCAGGAGAACTCCAAAACACCTGCAACTCTGCTCTTCAAAAATTACATAGATCAGGGAGATAAAATGTGTTGTTTTCTTCAGTAATGAATAGGCCTGATGCCTATATTTGAAAATGCAGCACCAATGATCCAATACACTCTTCCAGGAGTTTAAAAGACACACTCACTGAGAAGAGGCACTATATTTGCCTAGATTTGAATATATCTAGCTTCCACTTGCCGCAGCTCACTTAGAAAATGAAACCCTCATTGGATTTACGCTGCCAAAGAGATATGGAGCTTGGCCATATTCCAGATAGTGGAGAAGAAGCACAAAACCCTCCAAGAGCTACTCAATGGAAGGATGGAGAACCGCCAACAGGAGATCCTCACTAGTCTCTTGCTAAACAGCCTAGAGAACTAGAATTTGTCTAAGTAGACAAATTCACCAATATCATAATACATTCAACAACCCTTCTTTTGAGCCTTCTCCTTCCCTAACCCATTTCACATGAGGTCCTCCTTCTAGAACTACGCTGCCCCTTTATGAGATACACTGAATCTAGACAGCGTTGTAGATTTGGTCAAGGTTGACCCAGTCTCACAGCTTAACCCCTTTCACACCTACAAGTGGATTTTATGTAAATAGCTCAGATATAGCTTATTTTACATTGAGCATTGATTTATTCATTGATCTAAGGAGTTTTACATGTCCTCCATTAGTCATTTATTCATAAACATGAAAAACAAAACAAAGCAAATCAAAATTGAATATCTCCCCTTAGCTTGGGCTAAGTGGGAATATTACACGTAGAACACCGATGATAGTGTCCCCCCAAGGGGGAGGGGTTTGTAATAACCCCATCTTAAATTTTCATGTAATAATGGATATTAATGGAAAAAAATAATAACACCAAGGTCATGGGATATGTATTCCAGGTTGAATGGTAAGTAAACATTATAGTGGGCATCACTTGTGGTTTATTAATGGCTATGGAAATTGGAAAAGGAATTGGCAAAGAAAGAAATGAAATAATTGGAATTTAATTATGAGAAATAAAGGAAAATAAGAGAAAAGGAAGGTGGAGACACAAATATTCATGCAACAAAAATTAGAGAAAAATGAAAGAAAATGAAGAAAAAATAGACATCAATGATAAAAAGGCATCAAAGAAATAGTTCACGTCTTTTGTTAGTTTTGGATTTGGATCATTTTTAGTGTGTGTGTGTGTGTGAGATAGAGACAGAGAGAGAGAGCATTCTTAGATCACTCTAGCATTCACTTGGATTTGGAGAAAGGCAAACAAGCAAGCAAAGGATAAGCAAAGGAAGGCAAAGGAAATAAATGGAGCGTGAGGAGAATGTTGGATCAATAGCTTTAGCAGGAGGGTTTGAAAGCAACAAGTTGCATGTGTTTTTTCCTTCCTGGGATGTGAATGCATGGTACATGCATTTTATTTTTTGGTTCATTTATTGTCATTGGCATGGGTTTCCTAGTTTGACAGTGGTTTCATCCTTGCCTTTCCATTTCCAAGTTAGCCATGGCATAATGGGATTAATTCTTGATTGAGCTTTGGATTTCCAGAAGATTTTGGATCAGGGTGAGGTGGTCTCAGGAAAATCAAAAGGGTTGATGGTGGATATGGTTTTCTATGGGAAACCATGGACATATGGGTGGTGATAAGAAAATTCATCTAGGAATGGTGAAGGAATTTCGAGGCATCCAAGCCTGTTTTAGTTTTGTGATCTCGAGACTGGTTTAGGTGAGATCATACTATCTTGAGTGTGGAGGTGGTTTAACCTTTGTATTCCATGTTTGGTTATGTCTTGGTTTATCCCATGCAATCCCACATTCATGCTTGGAATATGGCACGGGGGTGATTGGATGAAAGAGAGATTTGCTTCAGCCCAATCTATGGTTGAGTGGAACGTGGAATTCCTTGAATTGGTTGGATTTTGCCTATGTTAATATACATTATTTTCCTATAGTTATAAATGAGAACATGTAATGGTTATTATGTTGATTAGTCATGGTTTCTATTCTGGTTATATTTTGGTTATATGCATAGTTTTAGGATGTGCTCTAGATATGGACCATGTTCATGGTTTGATAAGTTATTTAATTGTTAATGAATGCATGTGCTAACAAGTGTTGTTGCAACTACTTGAGAGGGAATTTGACCTTCTTAATTATTCTCTGATGAAGTTGAAAAGTTTATGATTAGATATGCATTCATGACCTATAGCTTCAATGTTGATCATATATTTGACAAAATTTCTATGATGCATTAGGCATGTCTTGGTCAATATATTGCTCAAGTTTTGAATGGTTAAATTTTTATCATCATAGTTATGTTTTTGAAAAGTTATAGGTAGTGGTCTAGAGGCTAGCCTGAAAAAATTACAAAGATCTCGCAACCACTAGCACAAAATCGAGGAATTTGGGTCATAACCACTGGCGGGAAGACTTGTGGGTGTGGTTGGAGCCTCATAACCACATGCACATTGTGTCAAGGGTGTGGTTGTGGAGTCAAATTGGTGAAAAAAAGTTCCAACTCAGGGATTTATCACTTGGGGTGGTTATCAGTCTCTTGAGTGATTTGTAGTCTCTAAGGGATGGCAGCTTACTTTCGGTCTATAGGGCCCACCTCCTTAACTGGAACTCAGAGGTCATGTCATGTCATAGTAGCACTCAACTCATGATTACCCTGGAGATCTTGTAAAAGAAGGTAAATTTGGGGTGAGGTTTTACAATATACAAAGAGAAAATGTGTTAGTTTCCCCTACCCAATTTTTGTTCCTTTGATATTTCAAGAGCATGATTGATTCTGTTAGTCACCTATAAAAGTTTTTATGTCAAAAGGTGGCTAAATCATTTTTTAAGCCTTCAAGAAACAATTTTTATTGCAAAAAATTGTTATCTCTTGAAGCCTTATGAAGACATCATGCCCTCTATTTAATCTTCACTGTTGTCTCCCTTTCGAATTCAGAAAATTCTGATGTTTTCCGTGAAGAAAATACTGCTGCAAAAATCCATTTTTTCCCCTCCCTCCACTCAAAAATAACCTTCATTCTATTCCCTTGTTCCCCCATGAAATTCTTCTATTTTTCATGTATTCCTCTTTCCCCTTCACAAAATCCCTTTTATAAGGTTTGAAACTCACTTTTGAACTTTCCCGAAACCCCCAAATCCATCAAAAACTTTGAAAATTTTCATAAAAAATAATTTTTTTGACTGTGGGCTTAATCCCCTTTGGGCTAAGTCCTAAACCACTTCCCCACCATATGCCTTGGTGTTGGAACCAAGCGCTATGACCAAAAATTGCTTATCGCATCAGAAGTAATCGACGAGCGCAAGTCTTTGGCTTTTATACAACCTCCGATGCAATTAGCTCCTTTATATATGAGCCCTGATCCTTTGTTTCATTCACAAAACCAAAGGCCCGCAATCGAGCGCTTAACACATTATACAAACCATTCTCGATCACTTTTTCCCTTTGTAAATACATATAACCCCTTTTTTCCTATGTTTTTAACTAAACCTGCTGGTTCATGTCTTTGAATGAAAAGAACCGTTGATATTTTCCTGATCGAACAGTCAATACACTCTCGCATCGGGGATTTTCCATCAAGCGCGTTTATATTTTATTCGCCCACTTCCGATCGGCGGCCTCTCGATGTGATATTAGCCGTTGATCTCTTCCCTGCCTTCCCTCATTTGTATTGTGTTTCATCATGTTTCATATCCTCCGTTGATCTCTGTAGATCAACGACCAGCTTTCAATATCACGTTTGAACTATCGCCCTCCACCTTTTCCAAAGGGCCTTCATCGATCAATCTTGACCGTTGATCTCCATGGGCCAATCTCATCTGATGGCCCACGATCACCTACAAAACCCCAATTTTTCTCAATGCATATTTCCTTCGCCCAAGCGATTTTCTCATTTTTCCTTTGTATTTCTTCAATTTTTACAAAAAGTGGCCCTTCTCCATTGTATTGACCCGGTTGCTCCTGACCGTCGATCTTTGCAAGATCGACAGATCTAACTTAATTTTCACCACTGCTTCTTCTAAACCACCTCCTTTTCACCTCTGTGACAAATCTCCACTGTTGGATGCTCTCATCCAATGGCCACACTCTTAACCCGAGCCTCTATAGCAGTTTTACCCAATAACGCAGGATTTCATAACTATTTTTGGTTTATGCAGGTTTTAAATTTTTTATCGAATATTTTAAAAGAAAAGTGAAAGCTGAGGATGACGATCCTCCAGGCTTCCATTGTCAAAGAATATCCGTCTGAAGGGTTTGACCATCATGTTTCGTCGGTGCCTCATGAGCACTGATGACAGTCTTAAAGCCTTGTAACACCTGCACATCAACAAGACACAAAGATCAAATAAATCAAGGAGTATCAGTGTTGAAGACCCAATCGAACCAGAGATGAAGAATTAAAGATTAATTACTTAGATTGGGTGGATTACGGCTGAGATCGAAAATCAAAAGCCTAATCCACTAAATTAAACACAGTTAAATTCAAATCAAAAATATCTGTTAGACAGAGGATGCCTCCATTGCCACATCAGAGGCTAATTGATTCCTCTCAGCCACCAGATTGCCACCTGTAGCCTAAAAGCATTCAAAAAAGGGCCGAGTAATGACTAGAACATTAGATATTTGCCTCAATACAACCAAACAGTTAATTCAGCCAAAGGATTTAATACAAAAAATATCAGCAGAGTTATTACAAGATGACACAGAGCCTTAAAGTCAACAAAAGCTCTCCACCGAGCTTAATTCTTAATGTAAAACAATTAATACAAAGAAAATATCTGTAAACTTCTCCATCGAGCCCCTCAAAGGCCAAGAGGTATTAATGTGTATTAATTGAACCTTGAAGATATTTTATCCCATCCCACCTCCTCTTTTCTTCTATAAATACTTCTGTAGGAGATGAAACAATGTTGGTTGCAAAACTTTGAAATATACTTATGCTCGAAAATTCTACCTGTAAATAGTATTCCAAGGCTCTTGAAGCTATGTTTGTGATTGAATAGTTAGGCTAAGAAGTGAAGATGATTTCTGAACTGAAACATTGGACCTGAAGACTGTAACTGGTTTGACATCAATAACAAGTTGTTTCTTGGGATCTTGGTCTATATCACTAGTGAAGTGCTCCTTTCTGTGTAATTGTTTTCCTTTTGTGTATGCCATATTGTCTATTTATTCTCTGATAAAGAACAACAATCATAGAGTTAGGATTTACTGTTTGCAGTACCCTTCTCTGACTAATAAGCTTTATTATAGATTTGAGGCTTTTGCGATGATTATCTTGTGTAGAGAAGTTTTCTGGTTTAATCCCATCCATTTTTGTTGATTTCCGACGTTTCGAACCCAGCCAACGAGGTTCATCATCAGGGAAAGATCTATGGGTAAGAACCGATCTCACATTCAAGGTATAAATAGTGATGGAAAAAGAGTGGGGAAGCAAGGGAGGACGACATAAATTGTTTTTAATTATTATTATTTATTTATTTATTTTAATTAAATAAATGTTGAAATATGTAAAATTTACTGATGTTATTCTAAATCAAATAAAATATTATATTTAATTAATTTTAATTTTAATTAAATTTAAGTTAATGGTATTAGAGGTTATTAACAATGCCCTTAAATTTATTTATTTATTTATTTTTTTTACCTCAGGAAATTTAGAGAAGCCATTGAAATTAGGAATCACCCTGATAACCTTAACCAGGATGATGGATGGAAAATAAGTGATAATTGGATTCCTACCTTAACCAACATTCGCACCCATACCTAATTATGTCCCTTGTCTTTCATCTCTCTCCACAACCCTGTTTTCACCTCCTACCGCCCCCCCCCCCCCCCCCCCCCCCCTTTTGTTTTTCTGTTCCCCCATCTTCCTCTCTGTTTTTTCCGATATTACTCCCCTCCCCCTGTACTTAGAACTCTGTTAATTCCTCCATCACATATTCATCTTAATTTAATATTACCTTCACCCTCCTATTTCTCTAATTAACTATTAACCTAAACTTATAATTTATATTAAAATTTAATTAATAAATAAATAAATTCTCAAATAACATAATAATAAGTATATAAATAAAACTCAATTTAAATTACATAGTGACAACAAAAAAAAATAAAAATAAAATAAAAATAAATAAATAAATAAAATAAAATAAAATAAAATAAATAAATAAAAAATAAAACATAAAATAAAATAAAATAAAATAATAATTATATAAATAAAACTCAATTTAAATTACATAGTGACAAATAAAAAAAAAAATTAAAAATAAAATAAAATAAATAAATTAAATTAAATTAAAAATAAATAAAAATAAATAAATAAATAAATTTTAGGGCATTGTTAATAACCTCTAATACCATTAACTTAAATTTAATTAAAATTAAAATTAATTAAATATAATATTTTATTTGATTTAGAATAACATTAGTAACTTTTACATATTTCAACATTTATTTAATTAAAATAAATAAATAATAATAATTAAAAACAATTTATGTCGGCCTCCCTTGCTTCCCCACTCTTTTTCCATCACTATTTATACCTTGAATGTGAGATCGGTTCTTACCCATAGATCTTTCCCTGATGATGAACCCCGTTGGCTGGGTTCGAAACGTCAGAAATCAACAAAAATGGATGCGATTAAACCAGAAAACTTCTCTACACATGATAAGATTTATCTCAATTTTTTCCTCTAAATTGTTTATTTAAGAATGATTTAATACAGTTCAGGCAGTTAAGAATGCTAGCATTCCCTCATCCTACTGTTTGCTTTAAAAATTATTCTTGAATGTTATTTTCATTATTTGCTTATTAAAGATATACTAGAAAAGTGATGGTGTGCCCTGTTTTCTAGCTTCTTTCTCCAAAGGTAGATTCTGAAAGTTTCCCTAAGCGTATGCTGAAAGCAGACTAGATTTAAATGTATCTTATCTGATCTTAAGTTGCGTTTTGTTTCTCTTATGTGTTTTCATACTTTCTGAAGGTAATTATGTGGATTACTGGATTGTTTGTCTATTGATTTTCTTTAATACAAACTTTCCCAAAGAATTTATGGTGAGCCCTGTTCTTGGTTGGTTTTAAATAGTTACTTAAGAGGATTTTCTTGTTTGGACAGACTATTAAAATCCTAGTTGAAATTATTATCTGTTTCCACCCCTCCAACGCTTTATTGTCTCCATTCCATCTTTTTAATCTCAATGATCTTGTGATATAGATGACTTGCCCCTTGGATCACTCTTGAATTTGTTGCTCAATTAAAGCCCTATTATGACTCCATTTCCCAATGGACTAAAAACCAACGTTATATCTATCTTTTAGCCAAAGCTTGTTCTGATTGCTTGCAACTTCACACCTTTGAAACTTTTTCCTTTAGGACTTTCCAATCAAATAATAATCATGCTCAACCATCCAAAAAAAACAAAAAACCCTCGGTATTTATAACTAGCCTAATATCATTACCCAAAACCTTTAAAGATAAATCAATCTTTGCACTTTATTGGAGATATCCCTCTCCAGATTCAGGAGGGATAGATCCTAGAATCCCAAAGTGGTTGAAATATTGTTGTCTCTGCAGTTTGACTTTTCCAATCTTGCAAATTACAGGGAGCTAACATTTCTGGCGACTCCACTGGGGAATTCTGAGTTAAATGACAGTTTAAGTACACCTTTGGACTCAGGAAGATCCTAAATTCAAGAACATTGTGCAGTGAGTAAAAGCAGCCCTTTTCAAGCACTACCAAGCAATTGTAATCATGGTAAAACTTGTTTAAATCACTGAAAAACTAGGCTTAGCCATAAGAGCAGACTGTCTTTGTCTCATAACTGTAGCTAAGTTTTGAAACAGATTTAGGATGCTCTTAGAACCCATAGGACTGAAAAATAACTCAGAAAACCCAAAAATATTTCAGATTGGTATATAATAAACATGGTGGTGGACCATAAAACATTTTACCTCCAAAAGAGCTAAAAACTTCCACTTGGCGACTCCACAATCCTAAATAGACTTTAAGACTCCACTAGGAAGACCCATAATCTTTGTAACTTCATTCCAACTCAGTTAGAGGACTGTAGGATTAAATTTGTGTAAAATAGATTAGTTAACCTCTCAAAGATTGTCATAATTGGTTGAACTTTTCTGGTTTACTTGGATCTAAAAACATAGCATAGTGGCTCCTAGAAAGATTCATACTAGAGCCCACCCTCACCCTAATCCACCTGATATAGTTGATAACCCTGAAAGTATCCTTATGAAGTCTCCTAAGATTAAATTTTCAACTGTTTTCAGATCACCCTTGAGAGCTAATTCAGTTCCTGAAAATCTTGCAGCTCTACAACAATCACAAGTGGAATTAAGAAATCCATTTAGAACTAGGTCGCTTGATGATTTAGATCAGCTAGATTCAAAGTCTTCACTTTCATCTCCAGAAACAAGTGAACATCCCGGTAGTAGAGAAACAACACCACCCGATTTACATTTCCTTATTTAGGTGTCTCTCATCCAAGATCAGCTTAGCAATCTATTCCTGGTCCATCCACATATGTTCATCCTACATCCATTGTTCAAACCACTCCACTTCAACCCATTTTCCCTCTTGTTAATCCACCTCTTGTAAATCCACCCCCACCACATATCATGGCAGCATGGTACGCTCCCTTAGTCCTTCATGTACCCTTAGTCAATCTTCCACAGGACTATCAGTCCAAAATACCATTGTATGATGCCAGCAATGCTACTACTGCATCACAACATGTGGATAAGATGAATGACTACTTTGACAGAAATGAAATTGATGATGAATCTGTCAAACTTAGAATATTTGCTCAGAGTTTGGGGGGAGAATTAAGAAAATGGTTTAAAGGCTTAACCCCCCACAGTATCAATGATCTCCAAGCCTTCCGTCAGACATTCTTAAACAAATGGGAAGTAAGGAAGAATCCTCTTCTAATCCTTTTTTATTACAAGAACCTCCACATAAACACTGGGTAAAGTGTACAAGCTTACTGCACTAGATTTAATAGTGTGTATAATTCCTTCCCCCAGATCTAAAAACTCCACAAGGCTCAGCGTTAAACAAGTTTCCTGAAGGGTTTGACCCTGAGATGGCCTATCAGCTGAGAGAGAGAGATCCTTTAACCCTAGAAGATATGCAAAAAGGGGCTCTTGCTGTGGAAATCAATTTAATGGAGAAAAGAGCAAGAATGAGAAATGAGAAGAGAGTGTCTTTCAGAGAGGAATCCACCCCTTCCGCATCCAGTTCAAAGATGGAAAGAATGATGGAGGAGATGATGAATAAAATGAGCATCCTTGAGAGAACACAAGCAAGTCAAAATCAAGCTGCTCCTCAAAATAGAAATCAAAACCAGAATCAAAATTTTAGAAGGAATCAACCCCAAAATAGACCAAGGGAGGATGATCAATAGATCACTTCTCCTTTTCATCAAAACTATGTGAGTGAGGTTGAAGAAACATATGAGAAAACAGAGGAAGATGATATCAACATGTTGGGAGTATATAATGATGACTTTGAGGTTCATTATGATAGAAAACAAGGTCTATACACTCCTTATGATAATGAAAGCTATTATCAAGACATGTAAAATGTCATCATAGAGTCTCAAAAAGAGTATGATCTTCGAAGTAAAACCATTCAAGAAACTCCCAAGACCAAAACCTATGAAAAATCTTCACAAAACAACACTGTAAATAAACCCAAAATTGTAAAACAGAAGGACAAAACAGTTGCTGGAAATTCTGATAAAGGTAAAGAGAAAGGCACTCAAAACAATAAAAAACAGAGTGCAGACCTTAGTAGTACTAATACCTCAGTTGGTACTCCTGTGAAATTTTTTTTGTCAAATGTAAATAGAACAAATTAGCAAACAAATTTTTCTGACAGAGTGGCAGCTAATAAGGTTGAGACAAGCACTTCAAAGAATCAGATCCCTTTCAGTTTGGAGTAGGAAATTTCAAGAATTACAATCTTTGTTCCCCTTACTAAGTTAGTTTCCTAGAATTTATATGGATCTCAAATTTTGAAGGCTTTTAACATAAAAGAGAATAATGACACAGTCAATCTTAACGATGAACATCCAGAGCTTATTTTTGGTCCTAAGATTGAAGGTAGATATCAAGAGGGACCTGTTCCTCCTTTTTACGTTAGTTTAAATGTTCACGGCAAAATTTTACACAACGCTATGCATGATTTCGAGGCTTCTCACAATTTAATGCCCAAAGCTGTAATGGAGAGCCTAGGCCTTGAAATCACTCGACCTTACAAAGAACTTTACTCCTTTGACTCAAGCAGAGTAAAATGTTTAGGTTTAATTAAAGACCTTTGTGTTAACTTAGCACAGATTCCAGCCAAATGTTTAGTCATGGATATTGTTGTGGCTGATGTACCCCCAAAGTATGGAATGTTGTTATCTAGATCTTGGGGAGCTAAGTTATAAGAGACTATGCAGATGGACATGACCTATGCGACTATCCCTGTTTTCAATCAGTCAAGAAGACTTTACAGGGAGTCACATATGAAATACATGGTTACTAGCCAAGATAGACTGCAAAACTCTCCTCTGTATTATGTAAATACAGGCCTTGATTCTTTTATCCTGTTTAACGATGAAACATTCAGTGAAAAAGTCACTTTAACAGAGTTAATGGCTGATAGAGAGGAGGAGGTAGACACCGTAGAAGTTTCAAAACAATTTTTTAGACTCGAAAACTTTAGAAAACCAAACACAGGTCTTGATCTACAAGTCATGCATCCTTTGCTTTTAAACCTTGACAGTCAAGAAAGTAACCCTCAATGCAGTGTAACACATGAGGAGTTAAAACGAATTCAACTAAGTGCTGATATTCAAAAACAATCCAAAAGCACTACAGTTGAAGAGGACAGTAACCAATATGAACCTGAAACTAGTCCTCTGTGGAGTATGAACTTTGATGGGTCGTGCACTAGAAGCAATGCTGGTGCAGGGGTCTGGATATGCAACACTGAAAACAACCACACAAAAAGCCTTTCCTGTAGATTAAACTTTTAGTGTTCTAATAACATAGCGGAATATGAATCCCTTCTCTTAGGCTTACATTTGTTGAAAAAGTTAGGAGCCAAAAGAATTAAAGTGCATGGGGGTTCAGAATTAATTATTAGGCAGGTCAACGGGGAATAAAATTCTAATCACCCCAGACTTAGGGCCTATCGAAACGATGTTGTGGATCTATTAAAAAATTTTGAGGAGTCGCAATTGATTTTTGTCCCAAGAAGAAAAAATATCATGGCCCACAGTTTAGCTTTTGATGCTAGAACATGCTTAACGCCATATGAAACTAAAGAATGCACAACTCAGATTAAATTTAGACCAGTTGTTCCTGATAACGAGAAGTATTGGCAAGTGTTTGACAGAGACAAAAAAATAGAAGACTTCATGCAATTCAGAAATGAATTTGAACTCCACAGTTTGGATTAAGATTATGAAACAGACTGCCCTAGTGAAGAAAATTTTCGTGATGAAGAAGAAAAGTCTCCTGAGCTTGCTAATGTAAATATTTTGTCTAGAAAACTTGATAATACAGCAGAAATGGTTGTAGAGTTAGAAGCAGAGGATTTAGAAACCCTACAGTCTAAAGATTAGAGTTTGCCAAAGGGCCTGGCCCCTTTAGAAGAGTTGTTTGATTTCAACGATGTGGCCAAGAAGCTGAAACTGGAGCCTGTCGAGACTGAAGTTTAAGAGTTTAATATAGGTAGTGAATTGAAACCAATGATGATCAAACTGTCTAAGACTTTGCCAGCTCATATTAAACTCAAATACATAGAGCTTTTTAAAGAAGTTTCTGATGTTTTTGCCTGAAGTTATGAGGATCTTAAATCTTATGACACTGAAATAATTCAGCACAAAATTCCTCTCAAGGAAAACCAAAAACCATTCAAACAGAAGTTGCGCAGAATAAACTCTGTTCAGTTACCTTTGGTTGAGAAGGAAATCAAGAAAATGTATGAAGCTGGTATTATTGTCCCTATTAGATATTCTGAGTGGGTGTCTAATCTGGTGTCAGTCAGGAAGAAAATAGGAGAGATTAGGCTTTATATAGACTTTAGAGACTTAAACAAAGCTTCACTTAAGGACAACTACCCCTTACCCAATATGGACCATATTTTACAAAGGGTGGTTGGTTCAAAAATATTTTCTTTGCTTGATCTATAATAATTCTTCTTCTATTATTAGCTTAAAGATATTTTCATTTATCTGCATGTCAATAAGCCTAAAGTACCAACCAACTAGACTAAGGACCTTGCCCATATCCATATGCTCAAGTTCTATAAATATTATTTTGAAATGTGAAACACCCAAATTAGAGTGTGATTTGAAACCCTATATTTTCTCCCTTTTGCATATATCAACTCTTAAATAGTGTGTGCATGTATATATATTTAGAAAAATATAAAAAATACTTTAGTATTTTGATTTCTATCTATGATTAAAAATTCTTAACTTCTAAGTCTCCAATCCCTCCATCCAATAGTAAGTTGAACAATAATATGATCCAGATATTTTACTTCAAGGATGCATACAAAATTTCATTTCAAAGATCATGTAACCAAGTAACATAAACACATAAAAGAAGTGGAAATTAAATGAAACCATGATATCAAAGGCACAAGACAATTTAATAACAGAGTTCACCCAATGTGGGCTATGTCTTTGGGCCTTGCTCAATGTGGGGAGGCCTCTTTCATTAATTGGAAAAAAGAAAATTACAAGCAATTACAATATGACACCTTATACCTCCACTTCCTGGGATTGCCTAAAAATGTTTACCTTTGTTGAAGAATCCAGTTGCTGGTTGGATTCCTGCCAAAAAATCATGAAAATTCACTATAAATTTTACCATGTTCTGGTTCAGTCAAAATCTAGCCCCTGTGAATCTCAAATATTCCCCCAAATATTCCTTCCCAAGGGTTGACTAGAGTTCGGATGCTCAGCTGAATAATATGAATACACCACTGCACTCCTTGCGGAAAAATGTGTAAAATGAGTATAAGCTCGACCTATTTCTGCTCCGGTGAATTCTAAGTCTCTAAGGAATATAAATATTCCCTGAAATATTCCCAGGTAATATTCCTCAAAATATTCTCTTTGTACGACTCTCGAAGTCCATGCCAAGGCGTACGGTTCCACTGCACACTGCACTCTGCAACTCTCTTCCCCTTGGCTCAGTGGGGAATTGATGTTTAAATATTATAATGTGGGCATCGTTATTGTCGACCACTTGTGGTCTATTGGTGGAAATTTTGTGCTTGGGGTTGTTAGGAGGCCAAAATTCAAGGGTTTGACTCCCCAACCCAACCCGTTTTGATGAAATGGAATTCAGTTTACCATGGAGTTGTTAAATATTGTCGATGCAATCAGACTGACCGACAGACCCGCTAGGTGGGTTTGAATCCTTCCTTTGACCATCATATATATCTATATTATTTGTAACCACCACGTGGGGGGGGGGGGGGGGGGGGTTTCTTAACCGTCGTTCCATGGTTACCATAAAAAAATACATGATGCTTGTTAAGTTTAATGTTTCCCTCCGCCGGCCAATCGATCGGTATAGTTTTTTTTTTAAATTTAGCCAATACGAGGAATTTTCCCAGCGATATTTTTTAAGGGTCATTAGACAAATTAAGTAGGTGGCAAACTATCCTTCGCTGGTTGCTAGATTGGTCCAATCTGTTTCCTCAGCAAAAATTGACATGCTGACTGGGATGCCACGTAGCGCATTCTGATTGGACCATACAAAAGACTGGGTGACTGACTGGGTTGTTGATGTCATGTAGACGTCATCTGACATGTGTCACTATGTGATTGGTTTTCCTCCGAATGTATGCCACATCACCCTGCTGACGTTATCAACTATACATATGACATTAACATTCGTACTGATGACATCAACATTCCAAGTGGAACGGTGGGTCCTACCTGCAAAAATTTTGGTTGTTTTGGAAAAATTTCAGCATGCCATAACTTCTTCATACAATGTTGGTTTGAGGTTTCGTTCATGCCGTTGGATTTAGAACAACGAGATCTTTAATTTGAGACTGGTTTCACTTAATCATTTTGAGGAATCTGGAAAATTTTCCTTTACGGATCCTCCTAGATCATTCCTCCCCACTAATGAGCTTTTGGGTCGTCAAAAGATTTATCGTTCAATTGGAAAGTGAGGGAATTTCTCCCTCACTTTATCCTTTTCAATCCAATGGGCCTTACTTGGATGCATTCCCTTGAAACCAATATGAAGGTACTTCATGTCTCCCTGTCATGAAGTCTTGGTCTTTCTATCAAGAATGATATCTTCAGGTAGTTTATCCAAGTATTCTAGTGTAAAGTTTTGCACTATAGGAACTCATCCAATCTCTTTGGTATCCATGATCAAAGTAGGTTCATAAAGCTTCAAGTTTTCAACGTTCACCACTGAGTACATCTGCATGTATGCTGGCAAATCGAGACGAAATGCATTGTCCCCAATTTTCTCTAATATCATGAAAGGACCATATCGAATTGGACTCAATTTATTTCCTTCCCCTTTCATTCTATTCTTGTTGATGTGGAACCACACCCTATTTCCAACCTAGAATTGGTGATCAACATAGTGCTTGTCATGTCGAGCCTTGTATTGGGCTTGAATTTTCTCCAACTTCTCCTGCACTGTCTCATGAATAATCTTAATTCGTTGAATAAAATTCTATGCTTTATCCCTGTCATCTTTCTCATTGGAATATTCATCTCTCCCAAAGACCATGTCTAAGGGATCCTTTGGAAAATATCCAAAGCATGTCTCGAACAGTGAGCTCTAAGTGGATGAATGCAATGCCTTGTTGTATGCATATTGTACATGAGGAAGTTTCTCATCCCACAACTTGGGGTGCTTGCTGCAATAGCCCCAGAGTAAATGTATCATTGTGCGATTGATAACCTCTATTTTTCCGTCAGTCTATGGATGGAATTCTGTGCTCCTCTTCATATTGGTGTCCATCATTCTCCACAAACTCATCCAAAAAATATCCAAGGAAATGAGAGTCTCGATCAAACACAATGGGTATGGGCAACCCAAAGTGGACCCATAAAAATTGGAAGAAGAGAAATTAGTAGTCTGCTATGTAGTGACCTGTTGTTTACAAGGCATTAAGACACACATTTTTCTAAATTGATCCTCCATGGCATACAAATAGTCATGACCTCTCCTAGAAAAAGGAAACCGCTAACAAAATTAATTGACACACTTTCCCATGGATGACTCAGAATAGGGAGTGGTGTGTAGAGCCCCAATTTTCTATTAGAGGGTTTGCAAACTGAACAGAAAACACATCCCTTTACATATCGAGTCACAATATTTTTCATGTGAGGTCAATAACAAAACTTGCGCAAATGACAAAATTTTTTCCCTACACCAAAAAGAATCGACACATGAGAGGTATGTGTCTCTCTGATACATGTATTCTTTCATTAGTGAAAATACAAAGTTTTCTAAGATACTACAACAATTTTCCCTGCAAATGGTAATTGTCTACATGTGATCCATGAGTTACATTTTCATAAATATCCTTAAAATATTCATCATCAACATATTGTTCAACATAAATTTTAGAAGACAAATAATCATTTTGCAAAAAAATAGATGAAAAAATAGGAGGGCGAGAAAGCATATATGCCACTTTGTTGCTGGTGCCCTTCTTGTATTTTATCACCAAGTGAAACTTTTTGAGGAATTCCATCCATCTGAAATGATGTGCTTGTTGAAGCCTGGTTTGCAAATGGAGGTACTGCAAGGGTTTTTGATCTATGTGAATGAAAATCTCCTTGCCAATCAAATAATACTTCCACTTTTTCACGCTTTGAACCAAGGCATAGTTCACAACAACTTGGGAGAATGTCTCTGAATGGTAACATACATGTTTCCTCTATTGGATCAGTACTTATCCCATGGCATACCCATTGACATCTGTCTCAATCTAAAAATGTTTTTGGAGGTTAGGTAAGGCCAAAACTGGTGTGGTACTGATCTTCTATTTCAGTGTATCAAAGGCTTTCTGTTACTTTCCTCCCCACTGAAAGGTTTGCTTCATGCTCTTTAATGCATGCAAGGGGGATGCAACGACAAAGAAGTTAGAAATGAATATTTTTTAGTATTGTATTACACCCAAAAAGTTGAAAACCTATGTAATATTGGTGGGTTTAGGCCACTTTACAATGACATCAACTTTAGAAGGATATATTTTCAATTGTCCACGTCCAACAATGTGACCCAAGTAAACCAAATAGGTCCTACCAAATTCACGCTAAGACATACAATTTTTATTTTTGAAAAACATCAAGCACCCTTTTAACATGACTCACATGATCTTCCCATGCCCTATTGAAAAAAAGAATGTCATCGAGATACACAAGTAAAAAATCATCAAGAAAAGGCAAGAAAATATCATTCATCACCCTCATTAATGTGTCCATAGCATTGCATAGTCTGAATGGCATCACCAACGATTCAAAAAACCCTTGTTTTGTCTTGAATTAATTCTTCCATACATCATGTTTTGAAACCCTGACCTAATGATATCCACTACTCATGTCCAGTTTTGTGAAATAGACAACATTTTTCAATTGATATAATAAGTTATCAATGCAAGGAAGAGGGTATTGATTCTTCACTGTTATTTTTCTGAGTTCCTTGTAGTATACACACATCCTCCACGTGCAATCCTTCTTTGGCACCAACACAATGGGTGAATCGCATGAAGAATAACTTGGTATTATGACCCCTTGGTTCAAGAATTCCTACACCTATTTCTTTATCTCCTACATCTCAATGGTTGAGAACATGTACATACCAATATTTGGTAAAGGAGTGTCCTGCTGCAAGTGAATTTCATGTTGGATTTCACTCTTTGGAGGCAACCCAATTGGTTCCTAAAAAATCCCATTATAGTTAGAAAAAGTTTCATACAATTATTTTTTAATGAGTGCGATCACAACCTTGGAAATCTTAAGATTCCTCCACATCGTTTTATCTCACAACCATGAGCATGCACCCTTTTCTGGAATTGACCAATCTCTTCATCTGACTTGCACTTACAAGAATGGAATTTATCTTGGCAAGATGAGCTCTAATAATGTATTCCACCTCATTTTTCGTGAGATGATACTTGTTTTCTTGGCGAAAGAATTTTTTTTCCTATCATACAAATATGGACTCTCCAATAATATGCCACAGATATCCAAAGGTACAACATCAAGGTCAACCTCATCTACTAGTTTGGATGCAATCACACATATAGCCCTATATTTTTTGGTTACATGTAATTTGGCTTTGTCACACACCCAACCAAGAAGGTATGGTTTCAAATAAGGCTTGGTATCCAACCCTAATTTCTTAACCAAGGATTCTAAAATCATGTTTACTTATGAGCCTGGATAAAACAAGGTTTCCACTTTAGTATGTTTGATCACAACTCTAATGTGGAAAAATTCAGTCCTCTTTCGTTCATTAAAAAGAGACTCATTTGAATTACTTGTACTTACACGCAATTCATAATTTTAATTAGCATGAAGATAAAGTTCACCTTGTATTCCCACTGCTATGATCTGTGTCTCATCACTGGAATCATATCCAAGGTCCTTTTGCATAGTTTCCACCATCTTTTTCTTGCCCTTTCCACGAAATATATTTGGCTTCAAATCTGGATGCAACTTCCAACAATGTTCATCATCATGGCCTTCCTTCTTTCAATGTGTGAAATATGGATTTTCTCCTTCTTCGTTCTTGGTTTTAGCTACCTTCTTGTCATTTCCCTTGCCTTTTCCTTTCAGCCTTCCATTATGAGGTTTAAATGACAATTTCTTGGGTTAATTTTATTTGTCATTCTTGCCCCTGCTTTCAAGGTGAATAACATTCACACTGGCCGCATAAATATTAGTAGGCTCAAACAACAACAAAGAATGCCTGATGTAACTATGTAAAGCACCAATATACTTTGTTATGGTTTCTAGTGAATCAAGTGAAATGCCCAAATTTAAATCTTGTTTCCTAAAATCTTTAGTCAATATTTGCGCATTTTGACCCTTTTCTTGTCTCAAATATTTCCATTCCATTAAATAATTTTGTCAATAAGCTAAAGGATACAAATAATAATTTAATGCAGAAACAAAATTGGACCAAGAAGAAAGGAGATTACCCAAGTTTTTGTCGCATCTCTGCAATTTATATCCCACCAATCAAGACCAGTACCACTTAACCGAAGAGATGCATATTGGATCTTGGACTCATCTTCCTCGATCTTCTAAATTTTGAAATAAACCTTGATCTATCTAATCCAATTTTTTAATTTCTCTGCATTACATTCCCCATTATATGTGGGAAATCAAACTTTACGTCTAGCTTTAAAAATGGCTTTCTAGATGCATTCCTATGATGCCTACTCGAATGATGAGAAGAGCAAGAGGAAGAACTGTCACTACTGGATGGAGAGGGAGAGGAATCTTCTTGTCCACCTCCATGATTTACTGAGGCATGATCATCTATATATTTATTCTCTGGCTTTATTTTCTTCTCATATTGCGCAAACAATTTGTCTAGTTTCTCTACCATGGTGTAGAAAAGCTTTCAATAATTTCACTCTTCCTTTTTTTGAGATTCTTCATCTGCCATGTTCCATCTTCGTACTACATAACCTACTTTGGGATCATAGGATTTGATTTTTCCTTCACCATTTTGGAGCTTGTTCTTGGTTAGCATTCACTCATGCAACTCACATCAACAAGACCTGCTCGGATACAAAACTTGATCCAAATATTTTACTTCAAAGATGAATATAAAATTTCATTTCAAAGAGAATGTAACCAAATAACATAAACACATAAAATAAGCGGAAATAAAATGCAACCATGAAATTAAAGGAAAAATACAATTTTATAATAGGGTTCACCCAATATGGGCTACGTCTCCGGGCCATGATCAATGTGGGGAGGCCTCTTTCATTAATTGAAAGTGAAATAAAATTAAAAGCAATTACAAAATGACACCTTATACCTCCACTTACAGGGATGGCCTGAAAATGTAGACCTATGCTGAAGAATCTAGCTGCATGGATGGATTCCTAGCGAAAAATAGTGAAAAATGACTATAAATTTGACCCATCTCTGGTATGGACAAAATATGGCTCACATGAATCCCAAAGATTCCTTCTCAAGGGTTGACTAGATTTCAACTGCTCAGATGACAAATATTACTGCACCATTTTTCATCTTACTGCACCATTATGCTCCTTGCAGAAAACCAAGTAAAATGTGTATAAACTCGACCTATTCCCAAATTTAAATCTTGTTTCCTAAACTCTTTAGTGAAGCTTTGGAAATTTTGACCCTTTTCTTGTCTCAAATATTTCCATTCCATTAAATCCTTTTGTTGATAACCCAAACGATAAAACTAATCTTTTAATGCAGAAACAAAATTGGACCAAGAAGAAAGGAGATTACCCAATTTTTCATTGTCTTTCTGCAACTTTATGTCCCACCAAACAAGAGCGGTACCACTTAGCTGAAGAGATGCATATTGGATCTTGGCCTCATCTTCCTCGATCTGTTGAATTTGGAAACAAACCTCAATCTATCTAATCCAATTGTTTGTTTTCTCTACATTACATTCTCCATTATATGTGGGAAAATAAAACTTTACGTCTAGCTTAAAAAATGGCTTTTTAGATGCATTCCTATGATGCATGATCGAATGATGAGAAGAGAAAAAAGAAGAACTGCCACTAGTGGATGGATAGGGAGGGGGGTCTTCTCATCCACCTCCATCATTTACCGATTTATGATCATCTATATATTTTTTTTCATGATCATCTATATATTTGTTTTTTGGCTTTATTTTCTTCTCATATTACGCAAACAATTTGTCTACTTTCTCTGCCATGGTGTAGAAAAGCTTTCGATAATTTCGCTCTTCCTCTATTTGAGCTTCCTCATCTGCCATGTTCCGTCTTCATACTACATGCCCCACTTTTGGATCATAGGATTTGAGTTTTCCTTCACCTTTTTGGAGCTTGTTCTTGGTTAGAATTCACTCATGCAACTCACGTCAAGAAGACCCGCTCTGATACAAAACTTGATCCAGATATTTTACTTCAAGGATGCATACAAAATTTCATTTCAAAGAGAATGTAACCAAATAACATAAACACATAAAAGAAGAAAAAATAAAATGTAATCATGAAATTAAATGAAAAAGTCAATTTGACAACAGAGTTCACCTAATATGGGCTACGTCTCCAAACCCTGATCAATGCGGGAAGGCCTCTTTCATTAATTGGAAGTGAAATCAAATTATAAGAAATTAAAAAACGACACCTTATACTTCCAATTACAGGGATGGCTTGAAAATGTAGACCTATGTTGAAGAATATGGTTGCACGGTTGGATTCCTAGCGAAAAATAGTGAAAATTGACTATAAAGTTGGCCCATCTCTAGTATGGTCAAAATATGGCCCCCGGGAATCTCAAAGATTTCTTCTCGAGGGTTGACTAGATTTCAACTACTAAGATGACAAATCTTACTCCACCATTTTTATCCTTGTGGAAAACTGAGTAAAATGAGTATAAACGCGACCTATTTTTACTCTGGTGAATTATGAGGCTCTAAGGAATCTAAATATTCCATAGAATATTCCTAGGGAATATTCCTCAAAATATTTGCTCGTACTAATCTCGAAATTCGTTCCAAGGCACATGGTTCTAGATCTCGGGAGCACAATTCCGCTGCGCGCTGCACTTTGCATCTCTCCTCCCCTAGATCGATGACAAACTAAGGTTTAAATAATATTTTGTGGGCATTGTTATTGTCAACCACTTGTGGTCTATTGGTGGAAATATTGTTATGTTTGGGGCAATTGAGCAGACGAAATTCGCAAGGTCGACTTCCTTGCTCGACTAGTTTTGGAATTTATTGTGGGGTTGTTAACTATTTCCGACATCGGTGGACCCGTCGCACGGGTTTGACTCCCACCACCGACCATAATACATATCTATATTATTTGTAATCTCCGCATGGGGGATTAATCGTCGATCTATGATTAGCATAAAATTATACCTTTCGCTTGTTAATATTAATGTTGCCTTATGTTAGCCTGATTGAATGGGCTGACCATTGGCCAACCAAAAGGTATATGTTTTTTTTAATTTAGCCCATACAGGAAATTTTCCTCGTATATTTTTTAAGGGTCATTAGACAAATTAAATAGGCGACAAATTCACCTCTGTTGGTCGTTGGACCTGTCCAATTTTTTGCCTCTTTAGAGAAAACAGACATGCTAACTAGGCTGCCTCATGGTGCATTATGATTGGTCCGTACGATTGATTGGGTGGTTGACTAGGTTGTTGAAGTCACGCTGACATCATCTTATGCATGTCTCTTTGTGAATGTCTATCCTCTGACCGTACGCCACATCACGCTACTAACGTCAGAAGTCAAATGGATGACATCAACATATGTACTATTGATGTCAGCATGCCAAGTGGTACTGTGGGTCCTCCCTGCAAAAATTTTAGCTATATTAGAAAAACTTCAGTTTGTCATAACTTCTTCATATGACGTTAGTTTGAGGTTTCATTCATGTTGTTGGATTCAAAATGACGAGCTCTTCGATTTGATATTGGTTTCTCTGCGTTTTTATGACTTTGAAACTTTGGCCTTTTAGGATCCTCTTAGATCATAATAGCTTGAGATTTTTTGCATAATCCATATCCTCTTGTGAGAATTCACCCAAGTTACGAGATGCAAATAGAACTTCAAGCTCCAACCCCACTAATAAATATCAAGTTTCTTTTGTTTACACATCTCACTGACCCAAAGTGAAAATTTTGATTTTAAATGTTTGAGAGAATCAATGAATTATAGGTTAATAGGAACCCTATATGTTGAATTAATATGTTTGTAGTTTTAGAAAACTAATCCATAGAACTCATCTCCCTCTTGAAAATGTCTATTTTATTTGAAGAGGGAACTCAATATTAAATCTCCTTTCCCAAAATCTAGAAAGAATGGAAATTTTTCTAAGAAAAACTCCTTTTCTACCCAAGTATGAAAGTCATCCAACTGAGAGAGTGAAGAATGATGAAGTAGAAACTGATCCAACCTTTTTGAAACCCTAGTTTCACCAACCCTAATATTTCACCATGTTAGACCAAGATGGATTGACTCAATGTTGATCCATCCTCCAAGTTAAAAATTGTTCAAAAAGAAGTTAGATAAAGTATCTTCACATGAACTAGAAACCTATATTTCTTCATAACTCAAAGTTATATTCAAATACCCTTCTATGATAAGGGACTTGGACTACAAATAAGAATTTTAACACAAGGAATTCTAAAAATATTTTTTTATCATGGTAGGGTCCATAACATTGTGCATAAAAAAATTGATTCCCAACTCCTTTCTGTGTAGTTCTAAACATAGCCTTGAAATAATAGTAAAAATATTCATTGAATAAAACTTCATATTATAGCCTATTATAAATCAACCTGAAATCCCCTTCAAGTCCAAGCCGTAAAATTCCCATCCAAGGAATAAAGCTCTCATTTTGAAAAGAAAACCCTAAAAATGGCTCATTGTCTCTTATAGTAACAATACATAAGTCATCTCTACTTCAACTAAATTCTTGAGGGATAACTTCTTAGCTCTCCATCAGATGCCTCTAACATGTAAAAATAAAACCTTCATACTAGTATCTAATAAAGGAACTAGGGGAATTTTGAGGTAAAAAATGGGATTCAAAATGAAAAATGTACTAATAAAATCAACTATAAAATAACCAATAGGATTAAATATGATTATGCTATCCCCGAGAATAAATATTTTGAGGGAAAGGAAGAAAACTATTTTTTTCATCATATTTTTAGCTTATCTCTTTATAGGTTTACTCAAATTTCAAGTGTGAGTACTTTTTGGATGAAAAATTATATTTCATACCCAATGAGAACCCACTATGCATACTTTTGAGTAGACGCATTGATAAAAATATAAAATACATGAAACAATATGTTTTCATGTATTTTAATTTTTTCTCAATGTGTGTCTACTCAAAAGTATGAAAAGTCGTTACTTGTTGTACAAAGAATATAATTGCACATCAAACAAGTGAAAACATTTGAAAATTGAATAGACCTATAAGGAGATAATTACAAATACAATAAAAAATCATTTTCCTTTATTTTCCTTGAAAATTTATAACTCTTATTTTACTATTTTTATTCATAATTTTATTATTTTCCTTAGGAGGCTCACTTTAGATCTCAAAAGTCCCCTAATTTCATATCTACTCCATATACCCTAGTAAGAACTCATATTCCTTGGAAAATATCATAAGAAGCCTTCTCCTATGCATGCTTAACTGCATAATTTTGAACCACATGTGATCCAATCTCCTTATCCTAACTAAACCTTAACCCTCCCTAAAAATTTTGATATTTTTTTGAGGCTTTATACTTGA
The DNA here is from genome assembly GCA_034641835.2 of Pinus albicaulis. Taxonomy (NCBI): domain Eukaryota; kingdom Viridiplantae; phylum Streptophyta; class Pinopsida; order Pinales; family Pinaceae; genus Pinus; species Pinus albicaulis. Next base: position 574,983,261 of record CM076579.1, read on the forward strand.
GAATATAAGTCTCCCTCCCTCAAATTTAAGTTTCAAATCAAGATAAAAGGTAAGGTAACAGATGAAGAATGACATCCCCATCATTGGAAAGTTCCACCATATAAGGATATTTTTATATCAACCTTTCAAGAAGTTTAATAGGAGGTCATCCTCTTTACATACAACTAGGACCTCTTGGCTCAAGACTATCATAAGAATGTGTTGGAATAAAAAAGATAAAGACTCAGAAGTTAGCGGAACCCTACCTGGAAATTTTCGGGGCTTCACCTCGTTCTACCATTGTTAGTATGAAATTTCTTGGAAGGTGTACCAAAAACACTTCACTTAAGTCATTGGTGAAAAATGACCCTAACAATAATAAGTGGTTGTTTTTGCCTCATATATGCACTAGTAAAACGAGAAAAACGTGAAGTAAAAATATATATGTGATCCAAAACAACAAACCACGATAGATATTCAATGTAATAACCAAATACGAAAAGAATTTTTAAAATGAATAATAATCTTTATTGATAACACCTAATGAAGGAGATCTAAAAAAAGGGTCTGCGAATCCCCCTTCGTGGGATGGGTCCTTTAGATGTCCTTAATGCTTCAACGATCGATTCTCTCTATCAATATGTGAAAAACCCAAAACAGTGAATAAAGCTCTAGTGGGAGCTCGAATACAAGAAGATGATAGTGGTGATGATGATAATGATCATGGTGAAGAATGAATAGAAAAACCTCTTATTTATAACCGAAGTATTGGGTTGATCTTCAAATTGGTAAATAATAACATATTATTGAACAAATCAAGATCTAACCGTTAGGAATACTTTATTATATGTTTTGAGAGGGAAAATATATTCAAAATGGTAAAATATATTTATTTATTAATAATTAACAAATAAAATGATTCATTGGTTATTTTGTGATGATTAAGAAAGGTGTTAAATTGAAATAATTATTTAATACTGATTTAAAAATTATTCTAAAAATGGAATTAAGGAATAATAAATAAATAGTGATTTGTTTAATTATTCCTAGGTGATTTAGTCAAATGCGACAAGGAATTAAATTCAAATAATGATTTAATAATTATTCCTAGAGAAAATTAAATAAATAATGATTTATTCAATTATTCTCATGGGGTTTTTTAATTTTAATCAGAAATAATTTAATAAAAATGGTTTAATAAATTATTTCCTATAGTGAAAGTGATTTTACTATGGTAAAATTAAATATACATGGTGTATTTTGATCCACCTAGTTAGAAATGGCTAGGTGATCATTTTTTGGTGATAACAGACTGCCCCCAACATATGAGTGTGAGGAGAAAATAGTATGACCGAAATATGTTGTAAGTTACACTTCCATGAGACACCAAAGGGGATTCAGAGAGAGAGAGAGAGAGATACAACTGAAGCAATGCAAGGAAGGACATAGGAATGGAGGGAGTGAGACCTACGAAACTAATATAAGTCTCATTTTATTTTGGAGTACTCAGTACAAAGAATAATGGCGAGCCTTGCAATGTGGAACTGAGCTACAAAGTACATGAAACATGATACATGATATGTTATCATCAATGGGTCAGAAAATAACACAATGAATCCCATAAACATAATATGTCTGGAAAAACATAAGCCAAGATTGAATATAATAAAATCTGAGTACATGAGACACAATTCCCCTCAAGATGACATGGGGAGGAAGAATCACAACCAAAGAAGCCCTATTGAACAGGAAAGGTCTCTAAATATATGAATGGATCAAATTTGAGGAACTGGAACTAAGGTTGGATCATAAGCTGCAGACACGGGGTTACCTCAAGGGCCACCCCCTCATGAGGTCTAGAACATCTCACACACACCCGAGAATCACTGGTACAATATATTGGATCACCAAAATGTCAAGTGTATGATTCTCAATCTTGCAACAATGAGTTGGAGTCGAGCACGTGAGAAACAACCAAGTCAAAGGGAAATGATGATTCCCTTTTCTTGATTTGATGCACCGAACAATGATGAAAGCTAGAACTAAGGTACACCACACTCTAGACCATACTTTTGGAATAAATTTGTTGAATTCGAAAAAAGAGGGTTTACTAGAGTTGAGGCAAGGAGGAATCCTCAACCAAGGCACAAGGGATAATAGTAAAGTGGTTGATGGAGTGACAAGGATGATGATGGAAGGAGACAATATGAGTGGTGTGCTAACGACTTCCCTTGTTAAATCATAATATGCATGATTGACCTAGCATCGATTGACTTGATTATGGAGGGAATGGTAAATTACTCAAATGGAGCCTTTTCAGACACGAAAGAGTATAAATAGAGACAAAAAGGAGATAAATGGGATTAATGTGACTCAAATATGGATGGAACACTTAACATGACTCAATGGGACTCAGAATAAACTCCATTAATTAAATGGTGACTCATCTCAAATGCTTTGAACAAGGGTTTCTCGATGATTCTGCCACATGGGAGACTTCTAGAGGGGACCATAAAAACATGAGTAAATAATGGTTACTCATGAAGAAAATTAACACACGAATCGACGAGTGTAAAGGTAAAGTGGTACCAAAGTGCAGGCATCTCATATGAATAAATTTGGTTTTAATAGGTGGCAAAGTGAAATCTCGTGGAAAAAATGGCTTCCAAGTGAAGTTTCAAATCACCAAAAAAAAATGGAGGCCCATTATAAAAATTTGGGAGATATTTCCTACTGTGTTGATAGTTCGTCAAACTGAGTTATGATTTGGTCACAATGGGTGATGAAAAAACTAGGGGTTTTCCTATAAAAGGGAATCTTGCCCCAAATTCCAATTCATTTTCATAGTGAGTTGTTGGAGAATTTGGAGAGGAGGAGAAGGCCCTAAATATTGTGGAGATTGTAGCAGACAAACCGACCATCATAATTAAGATCTGTGAGTTGGAGGTAAGTGGCCTGACCTTACTCATCAATTTTAGTGGATTAGACTTTTAGATTAGGGATTCGTTTCACTTGGGGAAACCCTTTCTCATCCTCACTGTTGCAACACACTTTTGGGGCCTTGTTCTGCATTCTGGAATGCAAAAATTGGGTTAATAAGTGTGTCCAATGCAATTTTGAAGGAAAAATTTGCATTCTAGGATGAGAGGAAAAACAAGATTGGTAGTGTTTTTTGATTTGAAGTGGAGAACTAGAAATGCATGCCTTTGACTCTTAACTGAAAAAATATAATGGTATTTTGAAGGTATTGAAGAGCTAAAGGTTGAATGGCAAGAATGAGATTTGGAAACTCTTCATGATGAGATTCAGGGGAACCTGATAGCCAGAGGGGTTCTGGCTTAGTATGGGGTTCTTATGTTCTTGGAGAACCAATTGATGAGGGTTGGTGAGCCCTTCCTGTCGAGAATTATGAGTTACTAGGACCCAAATCAAGAGGCCTTTGTGGTACAGGGGCATAGGATCGAGCACACGATCTAGGAAATATACATTTTGACAACACTATTCCCCCATGGCGGTGGACAGGGAGATACATCTAGTGCTGCCTCATGGGAGGAATATTGGATAGTCTTTGGATCGTCATTGTAGACCTCGTGTCCGTGCAAAGGTCACAACCATCAAGATCAATGACTTATAGAGGCTCGAGAAACAAGCTACAATTGCAACATTGGTGCGGATTTTAGGTAGTCATGATCCGGATTTATGCAGGAACACAATGAAATACATAAATACACATGAATGTAGAGATGCAGCAGAAATAAAACTTCATTTCATTAATAACAAATGACATAAATATGATTACAAATAGAATGGAAATAAACTAGCTAGGGCACTAGTAGTTTATCTCTAAGAAGTGATGTGGCGACTACAAACCTCTAAATTGTGTTACAATGAGGCTCGAAGGCCTATTTATTATTGAGAAACAATGGAAAACATCAAACATCCAAAAAAATAGCCCTAGGAGATGAAACACAAAACTTTGGGCCCCATCGGGGTAAATTGGTACATCAATTTCCCAGGGTCGTAACTTTGGCATACTATCTATGTTTGGTGCACATGATAAATCATTAGAAAGATCTATCTGAAGACTACAAATATTCACAACAAATATTGAGTCTTTGACTCATATTCTCTAGACCTTTCATGCCCAAAAAATGTCACTTAGGGCCTCAAAATAACTCCGGAAGTTCAGGACCCGAAAAACTGCCAAAAATAGTAAATTGTGCTACAATTAAGGAAACTGAAAAACTGAAAGAAAAAATGGTGGGGCCCCAAGTGGAATAGGTGGGAGGCCACCAATATCCATCTAGATCATTCCTCCCCACTTAGGAAGTAATGGTCTGCATTGTGTTGAGTTCCTCCATGAGATCTGCAATGGTGGAAAGTATGGCTGAAGGTGACCCACATTGAACACTAGTTGCCAGCTAAGGAATGGCGGAATGTTGAGCTTAAATGAAATTTTTCCCACTAACTTGAAAATGGTGTAAGGCTCATATCAGGGTGGTATGAAATTCTGATGAGCTTCGGTTAGGCGTTCTTTCTGCAAATGTAACCAAAATTTGTTGCCCAACTGGAACTTGTGTGGCACTCGATGTGGACCATGTTGCTACTTGTACTTGGCATTGGATTTCTTCAAGATGTCGTGGACCTGTTGAATGTGTTCAATAAAATGGTTGCTTTATCAACCTTAGACAGTACATGTGTGGATTCTATCTGTGTAGTTGCATGAGGTATGGCAACATCAGGCAGCGGAGCGCTTGGGGTCAGATCAATGGAGTGCTTGACCTAATAGTGTAGGGAGCCTCTCTGGGTGAGGAGAAAATGTCCTGTATTCCTCCATGGATTTTTCAATCTATTATTTTTGTGTAGGGGAGCCTTGTTTAGAGGTTGTGACCACAATATTCTTCTTTCCCTGTGGTCTAATTGTAATGAAAATGAATTTCCTGGTTTGGGAAATAATCTTACTGCATTGATTTGCAATAATCAAAGAGATGGCAGGAGGCGGTACTAACTCTGGTATCTTGTACAACTTATTTCCCAAAGTAATAATAACAACACAAGGCCTAGACTCATACAAAATATGTCACTTCCATATGTATGGTTGGCCTAATAATACATCAAACACGTCAAGAGGAGAAACATCACACAATACCTCATTCGTGAATGGCTTGATGCTATATGGAAGGCAGCACTGCTGGCAGACGCAGAGATCTCTTCCTTGGTGAAGCCACCCAATGGTATACGGTTACAGGTGTGTTGTGGTCAGTAGGCTGAGCCTCTTCACAACCTCTGTTGAAATGGGGTTCTTTTGGCTTCCGCTATCGACAAGGAATTGTAGTGGAGAACCCTTCACCCACATATGGGAATAGAAGAGGCGCTCCCCTTCCTCTGGATATTCGGGTTCCTCCTTCTGGATCCTGGTGGTGGAAATGTTGGCACTGGGTTTCAAATCAATGATCCGATTCCCTTTTTCATTGCCCTTTTTTGGGTCTGACTCGGAATCAGAACATGCACCTAATTCGGATGCCTTCAGTTCGGCCACTAGTGACTGTTTGTACCGACACTTGCTTGTGTTGTGAGTGGGGTTGTTATGATATTCACACCACTTTCTCGTGTACTTATTTGGATTTGTGGTGTCATTCTAAGTTGCCCCGCTTTGGATTTGGCCCTTTTTCTGTGGTTCGGGGGCACCTTTCCCTAGCTTCGGATTCACGGATCCAAAGTCTCACTTCTTCTGCTTAAATTTTTGCTCGATCTTGGTGGCATATCGATATACATCGCCAAGCGAGGTAATGTCAAGGAACTCCATTTCCTTCTGAATGTATTTGTGAAAATAGTTGTGGTACTTGAGCACCAAATGTCTCTGTAAATATTTAATACCCAACTTTGTGCGCAGGGTATGGAACAAATTTGTCAACTCGTGCACATCTTGATCTCTTTGCTGCCATTTCATGGTCCATTGGATGTACTTGTCCTCATATCTCTGCATGGGATAATATTGTTCCTTGATGTTGTCTCGGAAAAAATTCAAAGTGGGTTAGTCGAGAATAGAGAGGGTTCCCTCCCATCCTTTTTATCATAGTAGGTTTCCCACAAGTATTTGACATGGGGGGGGGGGGGGCGCTTTGAGGAGTGGAAAAGTAATCTTTTCTCGGTCGGAGAAATCATGGACCGATAAATACCCTTCTAGCAAATTCAACCATCTATCTACGGCATTTGCATCTATCTAGCCTTCAAATATAGGAATGTCAAATTTTCCCTGTACCTTGAAGGGAGTGGCGCCTCCAGAGTAGCTATTGGATGCAGATGCATTGTAGGTGGGTAGCCGATGAAGGATCTGGGAAAAGTTATCCATCATCGCATTCCTTTGTTTCTCGAGGGCCTCCTTAAGAAATATTTTGATAGGATTCTTGCTCCCTCGTCTTTCTTTCCTTTCACCATGAGAGGTCTTCGGGGTTTGCGAGGTTGATCTTGGAAGGGCTCAACCAGATCGAGCCCTGACTCCTTATACCCTGACCTCATTGGGGACATGCGAATAAAAACAGAGAAAGAGAAAACCGCTCTCATACCAATGATCTGGATTTATGCAGGAACACAATGAAAAATATAAATACACATAAACATAGAGATGCAGTAGAAATAAAACTTCATTTCATTAATAGCAAATGACTGGAATGTGCTTATAGATAGAATGGAAATAAGCTAGTTAGGGCATTGGTAGCTTATCTATGAGAAGAGATGTGGCGGCTACAAACCTTTGAACTGTGTCACAATGAGGCTCGAAGGCCTATTTATTATTGAGAAACAATGGAAAACCCTAAACATCCAAAAACCTAACCCTAGGATATGAAACGCTAGACTGTGGGCCCCGACGGGGTAAATTGGTACATCAATTTCCCGGGGTCGTAACTTTGGCATACTATCTATGTTTGACGCACATGATACATCGTTAGAAAGATCTGTCCAATGACTAAAACTGCTAATATTAAGTATCAAGTCTTAGATGCATATTGTTTGGACCTTTGATGCCCAAAAAACATCGTTTAGGGCCTCAAAACGGCTCCGGAAGTTTAGGCCTTGAAAAATGCCAAAAATAGTAAATTGTGCTACAATTAAGGAAACTAAAAAACTAAAAAAACAATGGTGGGGGCCCAAGTGGAATGGTAGGAGGCCACCAATATCCACATGGATCAATTCATGCCTTTCAGCACATCACTGGGGGGCAAATGATGCTTGTGGAGAGTGCATTGGCAGGGACCTACTACGGGTGGGTGCAGATGATGTTGTCATCATTGAAACGATAGTTGACACTATGCAAGCGACAGACCAATGATAATTTTTCCTTTGGGAGAGTTTTGTGCTCATTATTCTTTGAGAAGATCCCAACCATTTGACCCAATGTACATATATGTGATGGGGGCCCACATGAGCCTAGGATGCACTGCTAGGGGCAGCTATTGTGACGAGGTGGAGGAGGGGAAGTCGGATGGGTGTTCCTACATGATTTATTTATACATTGGGACCAAATTCCATTGTACAAAGATGAATATATGTATAGTGGAATGAACTATCAGGGAGATCTTGACTTACCACTTCCGCCAGGATGAGCTAGGGTCCAGATGGTAAGTGAAAGTTGTTATATTTTGATCGCATGTAAATTTTATAAAATATATGTATGTGATATGGATTTCCAAACTTATGGTATGTAGATATAACACCGATGAAGTCAACAGGATATAAACATCGAGCCACAACGCTTGGGGCTGAATATTAGGGTGGTTTAACATCATGACAACTATCAGATAATGATTCCTTACTAGAGAACCTACACCGTAGGTTCGATGTGCTACTTACCCGAGTTACGAAGCGTGAATGTCATGAGTTGGAAGATCGATATAGAAATGAGTGCATTGGTCTTCCCACGTAATGGTGAGGTATCATGAGACACATAGCTATGTGATCTAGGTGGATATCGGTGGCCACCCACCTATTACATTTGGACCAGCACCATCAATTCTTGCAGCTTTTCACATTCAGCACAACTTACTACTTTTAGCAAGTTTTCGGGTCCTCCACTCTCGGAGTTGTTTTGGGGCCTTAATGATCCAGGTGGATATTGGTGGCCACCCACCTATTCCATTTTAACCCCCACCATCATTTCTTTCATTTTGTAAGTTGCAGCACAACTTATTATTTTTAGTAGCTTTTCGGGTCTTGAACTTCCGAAGCCGTTTTGAGGCCATAAACGACATTTTTTGGGCATCTTTTTTCTAGATAATATGATTTCACTCCAGGATCAATATTTACATTAAAAATTTTATTCCTCACATAGATATTTCTAATGATGTATCATACGTGTCAAACAGAGATCGTATGCCAAAGTTACGTCCCCGGGAAGTTGAAACACCAATTTACCCAAACGGGGCCCATAGTTTTAGCGCTTCATGTCCTAGGGTTAGGTTTTTAGAAGTTTAGAGTTCTCCATTATTTCTAAATAATAAATAGGCCCTCGAGCCTCATTGTAACACATTTCAGAGGTATGTAGCCACCACATCTCTTCTCAGAGATTCGCTACCAGCACCCTAGCTATTTTTATTTCCATTATGTTTGTAAGCATCTTTCTGTTATTTTGATATTAATGAAATGAAGAATTATTTCCACTGCATCTCTATGTTCATGGTTATTTCTATATTCTGTTGCGTTCCTGCATAAATCTGGATCACTATGTGTAATGTTCGTTTTCAGGAATTTCAGTAACTTCTTCAGTGAGGATGTTGTATAAGGAAAAATTTGCAATAAAAATGTTGAACAGAACTTGGATCCTCCTTTTATACTGTATGTAGCTTAAATATAAAAGGACATCAGAAATAAATTATTATAGCTACACTAAACAGATCTCCCCACCTTAGATATGCTAAAAAGCACCACAACCCCAATACTTCATAAAATAGAAATGCCGGAGGTAGAAACAATGTTATTTTTATTATGAAATCTACAGAAATGGATAGTATAACATAGATATGAAGCTTTCATTCATTAGAAAATAAAAAATGAGAGGATTGACCTCTTTTACAGGCACATCGGGACACCCCGATAAGGGTTTCCGGCAAAATAGCAACACAAGATATAACACTGCAGCAAATAACGCTGTACCCAGCAACTCTGTATTAAGAAATACCCAATATGATTTGAAATGGACAAAAAATACAAGAATTGGCCCAAGGCCTTCCTCAATATATCTCTGGGAGTGAAAATAGACTCCTCCTCCTTTGAAACAAGCACAAATTGGATAGATGCAACCCTAGCTACTGCAGCTGCTGCAAAAATTAGAGGATGGTTCTCCTCAAGATAAATGATGAGAATTGAACTCAGGACCTCCTCCTTAGATCTCCCAATCATCTATACCAATGGTGAAGATAGAATTCCCGCATAAGAATCCTTTGCACTAAACAGTGCTGCAACTCCGGCTAAACAGTTGAAGCTTGCAATCAGTCATAAGACTGAGACAATATGAATGAATGAATGAATCCTTTGTTTCTATCTCTTCCTTCTTATCCTTGGTGAGCTTTTCCATCCCAGGCCCCACTCATTGGTGATGTGAATTCCTTGAGAAGTTTCCTCCTTCAAAACTGCGTTGCCCTAGTAGTTTTCCCTCCTCTTGTGACAGTGTTGTTGACTTGGTCAACTGTAGCTAGCTCATTTATTTGCCCCTCTTTCACACCAAAGAGGCTTTATTTTTTCCTCCTACCTCAATCCATTTTCACACTGGGATATGTTTTATTGTTTTTCCTACTTCTTATTTAAAAAATGGAGCAGTTATAATATTCCAAGTAGCAGTGGCTAATTGGTAACATTACAATCCTCCCAGCTCAAAAGTTGCTTTCCCACAAGCAACATTAAAGAAGGATGCTGCAAGATCATCTCTCCCTCCCAAGTGGAATCCTCATTTGGTAGATTCCTCCATCGAATCAGATATTCCTTGATGACTCGGTTTCTCAGTTGCCTCTCCCTTGTGTCTGATATTGCTTCTGGCTGCAAGATTAAGTGGCCCTCATCATCAATAGGGGGGAGATCCATGTTGGAAACTACATTCCTCCCAATGGCCTTCTTGAGGCAAGAGACATGGAATATATTGTGAATCTTCCTTCCCTTAGGAAGCTCCAACTCATATGCTACCTTACCGATACATTTGACCACCTTGTATGGCCCATAGAAACGTGGTTTGAGCTTCTCAACTCCCTTCTCCTTGAGTGTGGACTGTTTGTAAGGCTGAAGATGTAGGTAGACAAGATCTCCCACCTCAAACTGTCTTTATATCTGACCACGGTCTGCATACATCTTCTGCTGGTTCTAGGCAGTGGCAATGTTTTCTTTGAGTGCCCTGAGTATGTCTTGGTTCTCCTGAATCCAATCCTTTTCCCTTGGAGCTTTACTTACCCCAATCATAACATCATCAAATGAGAGTGCCTCATACCCATATAAGGCTTGGAATGGATTCATGCCAATAGACATATGGTGAGTAGTGTTGTAATAATACTCTCCCAGGTGGAGCCAACGCAGCCAAGCTTTCTGCTGCCCTGCCACATAGTTCCTCAAGTAGCCTTCTAACCACTTGTTCACTATCTCAGTCTGTCCATCGGTTTGGGGATGATAGCTAGTGTTTGGAGTCAAATCATTCCCCACTAACCAGAAAATTTCCTGCCAAAAGCTGCCCATGAAGCGGCTGTCCCGATCACTCACTATGGTCCTTGGGAGACCATGGAGTTTAAATGCATCTCTGAAGAAGACCTCAACTAACTGTGAAGTAGTATAATGTGCAGAAATGGAAAATAAATGAGAGTAATTTGTTAGTCTATCAACAAAAACAAAGATGCAATCCTTACTCTGCACTGTTGGTAAGCCAGTGATGAAGTCCATAGAGATATTTTCCCACTTCCCATTCAAAATAGGTAGTGGCTGCAATAACCAAGCGGGGTGGGTGTGTTCTCCCTTATTCTGCTGACGAATGGTGCACTCCCTGACATGTCGAAGAACATCCTCCTTGAGACCCTTCCATGAGAATATCTCTCTTATGGCCCTGTAAGTCCTTGTGAAACCTTGATGCCCGTCAAGTGGTGAATCATGTGATGCCAATAAGATATTCTCCTTGAGCTTGGAGTTCTTATCCAAGAAGACGCGGTCCTAGTAATAGATGACCTCATCCATTAATTTAAAACTCTCATTCGATACCACCCCATCAAGTATCTCACATGCAAAAGTCATCTTTGGAATGCTCAACTAAAAGTTGAGCCTTCCAATCTGCATCCATGCCCCTCAAGGACAGCGTTGTAGGCCTCCTGGATAGTGCATCAGCTACTACATTGCTCTTCCCCTTGACATACTCTATATCAAAATCATAGGCTTGTATTTTTCTCACCCACTTTTTTTGTCTCTCCTGGATTTGCTTCTGTTTAAGGAAGAATCTAAGACTGTTATGGTCAGTCTTCACCTTGAACTTATTCCCCACCAAGTATTACCGGAATTTGGCTAATGCATACATGATTTCCAACATTTCTTTATCATAGATTGGATACAACCTCTCATGAGGGAGAAACTTCCTGCTCTCAAAGGCTATAGGATGTCCTCCTTGCATCAAGACTGCCCCAATACCTTCACTTGATGCATCACATTCTAGAACAAAAGGTTGATAAAAGTCAGGAAAACCAAAACAGGACAACTACTCATTACCTCTTTGAGCTTATCAAAAGCCTTTTGCACTGTAGATGTCTAGTGGAAAGCTCCTCTCTTTGTCAAGTCTATGAGTGGTGCAGCTAGTTGTGAAAACCCCTTCACAAACCTCCGGTAATAAGTGCATATGCCCACAAACCCTCTAAGTTCTGTCACATTCTTGGCCTCAGGCCAATCTCTAATAGCCTGGATCTTCTTCTCATGTACCCTTACTCCATCTACTCCTATGATGTGCCCCAAATACAACATCTCTATGAGGCCAAATTCACATTTGGAGAGCTTGGCATAGAATTGCTGCTCCTTGAGAATATGCAAAACTATCTCAATATGCTGCAAGTGCTCCTCCCAAGTGCGGCTGTAGATACGAATATCATCAAAGAAGACCAATACAAACTTTCTCAAATGACCACAGAAGATGTGGTTCATGCAAGATTGGAAATTTGTTGGGGCATTGGTCAATCCAAAAGGCATCACCAAAAACTCAAAGTGCACGTAGTGACATCTGAATGTTGTCTTGGGGATATCTTGCTCCCTCACCTTGATTTGATGATACCCTGATCTCAAATCAATCTTGGAGAATTATTTAGATCCCCTCAACTCATCCATGAGTTCATCGATCCTAGGTATAGGGTAAATGTTCTTCATGGTATTCTTGTTCAAGGCCCTATAGTCAATGCACATCCTTAATGTGCCATATTTCTTCTTTACTAAGACCACTGAAGAAGAAAATGGGCTGGTACTAGGCCGGATGTGCCCTAGTTTTAGCAGCTCCTGGATGGCCCTCTCAATCTCATCCTTATAAGCCTTGGGATGCCTATAAGGAGTGGTGATTACTACTTGGATCCCTTGTTCCAGCTCAATGGTGTGTCCAAAACCTCGGTCAGGAGGTCTCCCTGGTGCGATATCTCCAAATACTGTAGAATACCAGTCCAAGAGAGATTGAATATCTGGATGCACTGGTGAATCCTTGCCCTTCACTTTTGATATATGCACCTCTAATGCCCATTCAACATCCCCTCTATGCATATCTGCCTCCATCCTGTGTGCTGAAACAACTTGAGGGGGGTATGTGTTTATACCCTTGATCTTTTGTTGCTGGCCATCCTTCCCTCCTGTCCATTCCATCTCCAAGGTTCTCCAGTTAGTGGTAACTCTCCCAAGAGTGATTAACAACTGGACTCCCAATATGACATTGGTGTCTAGGATGTCTACCACAAAGAAGTGGTCTGTCAATGTGTAGGTACCCATAGTAATGGTTAGTGCTGGAACATATTTGGCACATTACAAGGTCATAGCTCCTGGGACCAAAACTGAAAATCCCTCAAACTCCTCCATGTGGATTCCTCTCTTTTGTACCAGCTGTGCATCAATAAAATTATGAGTGGCTCCACTATCTATCAATAGAGAAACTCTTTTCCCCATGATAGTGCCTCTAACCCTCAAGGTTAAATACTTTGGGACTCCTCTTAACGCTGCAATAGCTCCCCCTCTTGGAGCAAAGTCTTCCATGGATGGTACAACACTGGAATCCTTCTTAGAGAAGGTCTTAACATGATGTGTCCTTCTTGTAACACATTCTCCCTACAAATCCTGAACATGGATTTTTTCCCTTGGTCTTGAGTGAGTCTCTTGCTGCAAAAAGGTTCTTGCCCTGGGCAAGATGTGTTGTAGATCTCTAGCTTTCTCCACAGCTTCTAGGAGTGTGGATGGTCTAGAAGATTTGACCAACCCTTGCAATGGTTCAGCCATCCCATTCATAAACATGCATACCTTCGTCCTCATAGTGAGGTTGGATACTATCACTAAATGCTGCAAATACTCAGTAATATAATTCTCAAGATCTCCCTCCTGCTTGAGCTTGGTCAACTTGGCAAAGTGGGCTTCCGGATCTCTCGAATCAAACCTCTTCACTAGCTTCTTGGTGAAAGCTGAGTATGAAGTGATATAATGATGCCCAAGTGTGGTCAGTCCATGAAACCACCATTCTTGAGCTTCCCCTTCTAGGTGCAACGTAGCTATTTTGATGGCTTCCTTCTCAGAAACCTTGTTGAGCTGGAAGTATGTGTCCAACTTCTCCACCCAAGCCATGGCTATGCCCTTAGGTTTCCCATCAAATGTGGGCAAGAATAAACCTACCATACTGAGTTGTAGGGATGATCCCTACATCAAGTTCTCATCCTTTTTATGGGGATTAATCCTCCTCCCATCCTTGATCTGGAAAAATTCCTGAAAGCTCAAGTGCTCCTTGAACCCTTGAGATTGGAGTTCATACTCTTCAAAATATTCCCCCAGAGAGCCCTCCTTATCTCCTTTAGTTAGAAATGAAGGCATGGTGGAGCATTGTGATGCAGCGGAATTCCCCATGTCATTTGCAGTGTTGGTGCTTGCCTCATGGCAAAACCCTAAAGAGTCCTCTTCATGTCTCATCTCCTTGAGATACCTTGCATTGTTCTGCAAGGTTTGAAGTATGAGTTTTGAGATTTATTCCTCCTCCATGTTGGAGATAAATCTCCCCCCCCCACAAGTTGAGCCAAGAGCATAGCTTTGATACTAATGTAATGTTCCTTTTCAGGAATTTCAACAACTCCTTCAGTGAAGATGCTATATAAGGAAAAAATTGCAATAAAAACGCTAAACAGGACTTGGATCCTCCTGTATATATTTTATGTAGCTTAAATATAAAAGGACATCAGAAATAAATCATTCTAGCTACACTAAACAGATCTCCCCAGCTTAGATATGTTAAAAAGCACCACAACCCCAATACTTCATAAAATAGAAATGCCGGAGGCTGCAACAACGTTATTTTTATTATGAAATCTACAAAAAAGGATAGTATAACATATATCTAAAGCTTTCATTCATTATAGAATTAGAAATGAGAGGATTGACCTCTTTTACAAGCACATCGGGACACCCCGGCAAGGGTTTCCGGCAAAATAGCAACACAAGATACGACACTGCAGAAAATAACATTGTACCCAGCAACTCTGCATTAAGAAATACCCAATATGATTTTAAATGGACATAAAATACAATAATTGGCCCAAGGCCTTCCTCAATAGATCTCCTGGAGTGAAATAGACTCCTCCTCCTCTAAAACAAGCACAAATTGGATAGATGCAACCCCATCTACTACAGCTGTTGCAGAAATAACGCAAAAACTGGGAGTGACTGCATTGTCTAGGATAGAGGATGGTTCTACTCAAGATAAATGATGAGAATTGAACTCAGGACCTCCTCCTTAGATCTCCCAATCAACTATACCAATGGTGAAGATAGAATTCCCGGATGAGAATCCTTTGCAATAAGCAGTGCTACAACTCCAGTTAAACAGCTGAAGCTTGCAATTAGTCATAAGACTAAGACAAGATGAATGAATGAATGAATCCTTTGCTGCTATCTCCTCCCTCTTATTCTTGGTGAGATTTTCCATCCCGGGCCACACTCATTGGTGATGTGACTTCCTTGAGAAGTTTCCTCCTTCAAAACTGCGCTGCCCTAGTAGCTTTCCCTCCTCTTGTGACAGTGTTGTTGACTTGGTCAACTGTAGCTAGCTCATTTCTTTGCCCCTCTTTCACACCAAAGAGGCTTTATTTTTTCGTCCTACCTCAATCCATTTTCACACTGGGATATGTTTTATTGTGTTTCCTACTTCTTATTTAAAAAATGGAGCAGTTATAATATTCCAAGTAGCAGTGGCTAATTGGGAACATTACAGTTTGATAGGTACTGTTCAGAGCATGGAATTCGCAGAGAGAAGATAGTTCCAAGAACACCACAAGAAAATGGTGTGTCAGAAAGAATGAACAGAACAATCATGGAGCGTGAAAGGTGCATGAGATTGCATGCAGGATTGCCTTTAAAATTTTGGGTAGATGCTGTAGATACTACTGTTTATCTAATAAATAAAGGGCCTTCAAGTTCCTTGGATGTTGGTATTCCAGAGGAAGCATGGATAGGTAAAAAGGTAAACTACTCTTTTTTAAAGCCTTTTGGTTGTGAGGCCTTTGTCCATTTTAATAAAGAAAACAAAACAAAGCTTGAGGAAAAATCAAAGAAATGTACCTTTATTGGATAATAATGGTGTTAATGATTTTGGTTATCACTTATATGATTATGAAAATAAAAAATAATTAGGAGCAGAGATGTAATATTCAATGAAAAGGTCTTGTATAAGAATTAGTTGCAGGAAAAGAAACAGGAAAAAGAAAACAAAGAATACACAATTCTTGATGAGATCACAGAAAAAGTAAAGGTGCCTGAAAATAATAATAATCAACAGCCACAACAACAACAACCACCACAATAGCAACAGGCACCTCAAACACCTGAAAGTGGTGTTAGAAGATCTACCAGGATAAGTAGACCCCCTGAACGATACTCTCCTTCATTATATTATTTATTGTTTATTGATTTTGGTGAACCCGAATGTTATGAAGAAGCAAAGCAGGTTGAAACTATGAAAAAGTGGGAGCTAGCCATGGAAGAAGAGATGATAACCAGGCTTGGGACTTAGTCAGGTTGCCTGCAGGTAAAACAACACTGCAGAATAAATGGGTTTACAGGTTGAAGGAAGAATATGGAGGAAAACAAAGGTACAAAACTAGACTTGTGGTGAAGGGGTTTGCAAAGAAGAAAGGTATTGATTTTGATGAAATATTTTCTCTTGTTGTTAAGATGACTTCAATCAAAACTATTTTAAGTCTTGTAGCAGTGAAATATTTGCATCTTGAACAGTTAGATGTAAAGACAACATTTCTCTACGAAGATTTGGAGGAAGAGATCTATATGCACCAACCAGAAGGATATGAGGTCAAAGGGAAGGAAAAATTAGTGTGTAGGTTAAAGAAGAGCTTGTATGGCTTAAAATAGACTCCAAGGCAGTGGTATCTAAAATTTGACAGGTTTATGTCTGAACAAGGTTATACTAGATGTCACTCTGATCATCATGTTTATTTGAAAAATCAAAATGATGGTAGCTATACTATATTGTTATTGTATGTAGATGACATGCTTGTTGAAGGGTCTAACATGCAGGAAATAAATGTGCTCAAAAGAAAATTGGAAAATTCATTTGCAATGAACGATTTGGGAGCCGCAAAACAAATACTTGGTATGAGAATAACTAGAGACAAGAAAAATCACAAATTAACATTGTCTCAGAATGAGTACATACAAAAAGTGTGGAAAATATTTAATATGCAAAATGAAAAACCAGTTATTACACCTTTTGCTAGCCATTTCAAACTTAGTAAGGAGATGTGCCCCAAGACCCACGAAGAAATGGAATATATGTCTAAAGTTCCATATGCATCAAAATTTCGAAGCTTATTGTATGCAATGGTCTGCACAAGGCCTGATATTGCACAGGCAGTGGGAGTTGTAAGAAGGTACAAGAAAAATCCAAGAAAAGAACATTGGATGGCAGTAAAATGGATTCTCAGATATTTGAGAGGTACCACAAATCAAGCATTATGCTTTGGTGGTTAAAACATTGCTCTACAGGGATATGTTGATGCATATATGGCAGGTGACAGAGATAACAGGAGGAGCACTACAAGATATGTATTTACTGTAGGTGGAACCACTATTAGTTGGGTTTAAAAAATCCAAAGTGTTGTTGCACTTTCAACAACAGAAGAAAAATATGTTGCTGCCATAGAGGCTAGTAAGGAAATGATTTGGTTACAAAGGTTTATGGATGAATTGGGTAAGAAGCATGATATGGGCACGTTATACAGTGATAGCCAAAGTGCCATTCATCTTGCAAAGAACTCAGCATTTCATTCCAGGACTAAACACATACAGCTCAAGTACCATTTCATACGGTTAGTATTGGAAGATGGACAGTTGAAGCTGGAAAAGATACACACTAGCCAGAATCCTGCAGATATGCTAAAAAAAGTTGTAACCACGGAGAAACTGAGAACATGCTCAGTTTCAATTGGTCTTCAAGGATGACGATGAAGATGAGAAACATCCAGGTCCAAAGAGGAGTCATTGTCCAGCAAATGAAGCAGTGGTGAAATTGCTACAATCAGTGTCCAAGTGGGATATTGTTGGGTGTGGAGCCTGATTATCTTGTTTATTTTGTATCACAGCGTTGGACCCCTGTACCTTAATGGGGTGGCAACGCCGCCCAAAATTAAGCGCTGCCTGGTGGGTCCAGGGGGGGGGGCGGCTGCAACTTTATGGAGCCCCCCCCTGGCGGGGGGTTTCGAGGGCAGCACCCCCGAAGATAAAAACAAATGTAAAATTTCCTTGTAAAACTATAGTATTTCTAGTCAATCTGGGCCGTTCATTAGGCAGATGATCTGACAGTAGAAGTTATGTTTATTTTAGGGTTTTTTTCCCTAGAAGGCAACCCCTCGCTTGTATGAGGGTATTGTATTATGACTGTGTATTGTATGTGTATTCTCAGAGTGAAAAACAGATAGGGAGACTATGAGAGAGAACAGAGGATATTACAACGGATCTGCTGTAGGTTGTGTCTCTTCATTTTGCTGGATAATAGAAAGGAAGGACTGGCTATTTGGGGTGGACGTAGCCCAAACTGGGTGAACCACGTATATTTGTGTCTCTCTGGTTTTATGTGTTTTGTGTGCTTGTATTTTCTGCATATTTTATGTGTTTCATTTCTCTGTAATATTTAATTTTATAACATCTCATTGTCCATGGCCAGCTCGTCTTCTTCGCTATGTTCCTGTTCTTTCCATTCTATGACCATTTTGCCTCTTTCTACCTGCAAACACATTCATATGAGTGGTATTAGCCGTTTTTGAACCTTAAATTTATGAATAATTGGGGTATTTGAGTAACATTTTACATAAAAATGGTTTGCCCCATTGGCGCGACTATTTTCCAAACAATCGCGCCAATGGGCACGCCCTAGCGTAGAAAATTGGGCGGTTGGCGCGACTCCGTGCCCGAAACCCACGCCGACCGCCGTGCCCTAGTATTTACATTTCTTCCCCCAGAATTCAAAATTGGAAATTGCAGATAGTAAGAAATGACTTAAAATGACAAGAGGGATCTCGGCTCTTATTTGGAACTGGCGGATTTAAGATTGGTCTACTAGATTGGCCGCTATCTTCGCCGCAAGATTGCACAGTGAAATGGGTAACTATTGCTCTACAAGAGGTAAAAAGTGAAAAGTAATTATTTTTTCCATTTTTGGTATTTTATAACTTTTTCACAACCCTAATTAGGTTTTAAGTCATATTTTTTGATTATTTTATTATATTATTTTCGAGAAATGGGTTTTACACGTGTGTCTTGTGCAGCAACAAGTTTTTATGTGTGACAGTGATGAAGTAACGAGTTAAGTTTTATGCTTTTTCAGACACGGTAAAAACACAAAAAGGTCACTACTGGAGTCATCTTTCAGCTCTTTTCCGACTCTCTAAAATTGAAAATATTGCCGAGATTATTGTCATTTTGAACTTGTTAAATGGCTGTGAAACGATATCCACCCAGTATACGTTTAACCCTTTTTTGGGCTGGGATGGATTATTTACAAAAAAGGAATACCTTAGCCTATTGCGACTAAGAGGTTCTTGCAGACACAGTTTTCTACCTTTTCGGATCTGTGAGACTACCTACGAAAAGGGACTGCTGGAGTTTTCTTTTCCGCCTTCTTTTCAAACTCTCTAAACATGAAAAGATGCCGAGTTCTCCCTTTGTCAGACTTTTTAAACATTGATGACATCAGATTTCGTCACCATGACGTTACTCGAGTTCCTCCTTCCTAGGGCTCGTAAAATGTACTAAGATGGATTTTTCCGAAGGACAAACTTACAACACAAGCATATGCTATGCCCTTCAAGCTTGTTTTAAAAATAATTAGGGTACTCACCAGAAATGGTTGGGAAAAATGGAACTAAGTGTTAGTTATGTTGGCAGTTTGTCGCTCTTGAACATGGCACTTGTCTGCATTCGTGCCGGGTTGGGGACATCTCATTTCGTCATTTTTTCCTCCATGGGTTTGGGTAATCTCTTTTGACCTCTCATCTGCTCCTTTCCATGTCGTTATGACCTCATATCCTTTGATGTCAAATACTGCCAAATCCAATGTCGTGCTGCTGATATGTTCAAGAGAAGTTTGCCTCTGCAGTTTTCAACCTCCCTCTGATTCTCTGTTGGTCCTGATTCATCATTATCATGTTCCTCTGTCTCGTATCGATGATGTGGGAAACATTATGGCCCACCTTCGATTAGGTCACTTCCTGTCGACTTCAACTCATTATCCAGGAATTTGATCGAGAGACTCTATTCTGGTACCTTGGATCCTGCATGCCTTAATGGCAGGTTTTTCGCATTCGACGCAAGGTCCACATCATTGGTCTTCGATTGAGTGATTTTACGGATGTTCGACGCCGAATCATTGTTCACATCTCGTGGATTGTACTGGTTGTACCTTGAGAGCCATTGTCATTATTGGTGGTTTCTCTCGTACCTGTTAACAACTTTCATCATTGGCTGGTAATTAGGTAATTTTCTTGGATTTTCGACTTCAGCTCATATATTCGCATGCTTGAATTTGTACATGTTCGGGTCGATATGGAGCGCAAGACCCTGGATTTTGTCTGATAAAGTCCAGGCTGCGGAATCTGATGGATTATTATGACTTATTACATGACTCTTTTGATTGGATGGCTGCGACCATACCCGAGTCTATTTGTTGATCCTTACTGCTGGATGGCTGCGTCCATACCTCGGATCTCAGTTTTTATATATACTCTATCATGGATGGCTACGCCCATGCCACATGTACATGTATCAGAGATATCAGTTGTATTTGTAATTGCAATTTTCCGACAATGGTGTTTGGTTCGAATGCATTCTCATAAAGCTTTTCGCCCCTCCCTCTCCCTCAGACCTCATGCTTTAGGGGGCATCTGTTACACAACATTTTGTCACTGTCCCTGCAATCCCCATCTCACCCATTGGAGGGTCGTTTATGTGATAATAAGCAGTGTCATGGTTTGCAAAAACCATCACTGCATTCCTTTGCATGAGAGTAACATTCCTCTTGTTGATAATTCCCTGAGCAGGACTGTAAAAACCCTTGTTTTTTCCTTGGCGCGAGTAGCCAGTTACACTTCGCACCGAGTTGGAAAATTAACACTGATCTCGCGCCAGTTGGCACTCTGTCCCAGTTAAGCGCCCGTGCCAAGCTTTTTATGGAATTTAAAAAAAAAATAGAGGCGGAGGTTCTATTTGAACCACCTCGAGGATGAGTCATTGGGAGTGGTTGAACTAAAACAACCACGAACTCCCTCCTTTAGTTAGTAGTTTCCACCTCCCTTGGAACTCTCCTAAAGGATAGGACTCCCTCCCACCTTTGTAGGGATCCCAACCTCCTCCTTTTCCTCTATAAAAGAAGCTATATCTCTTAGTTCAAGCTAGCTGAACTTGGAGAACTGATACTCTAGCTAAATGACTAGAGAAGGTAGATAAAAGGAATTACAATGAGGAGAGCTTGAGTCTATTCCGTCACCCCATCCGAAATCCCTAATGAACATCTGAGACGCGCTTCGCCTGAACCCCGCTGGAGGAGACTGCAACGTCAAAGCATCGGTTGTAACTCTTCCTTCTATTCATTTATATACATGACTACTGTTTGGTTCCACTATTGTGTTATGATGTTTGTGTAATATGATATGTTTAACCCTCTTTGACTGGTTAATAGTTATGAGTGAAACTATGTCGTATGTTGTTATTATTTCTTGTTCTTGGTGCAGGTATCCAGGTGTAACAGAGAACAAATTGTGATTTGCCAAGGTAGGAGCGAGAGGCTACTACTCTTTCCGCAACAACGACAGCGTTGGATTCCGAGTAGGTCGATCTACCATGTCTCTTGTTCATTCATTAACTAGGAAGCAACACTTTAGCGTGTCCCTTTGTTTCTAGATCCACCCTAGGGCTAGAGGGATCGTCTCTGTCTGCAGAGAGGATTTACCTACGTAACAATAGTAATTTAATTTTAGTTGAGAAAATTCACCATAAAGAATTGATCAACTATAAACATGCATCGTCGAAAAGAAAGACACCGGGGTTGTTGACAGAGTTCACCCCTCCTGGGCTACGTCTCCGGGCCCTGCTCTAACAGGCTAGGCCGCTCGTATTTCAGTCAAAAGAAAGAGGTACATAGATATAACTGTTTCAATTATGGCTATTTCCTTGAGACATGAAATGTTCTCATGCAGAGAACTCTCGCAAAATTATTTGACAACCTACAACTGAATTGTCAATTATAACAAAATATAGAGTCTTATAACTTTGAATCCGACCTCTACTAAAAACGAGTATTCACTTTTCAACAATACAATGATTTTTACCTCGTCGCCACTTGACAAAGTGGGACACACTTTAGGTGCTAATTTCGGCAGAATCTATTACTGTTGCTAACGAACAAAGGTTTTTGTTGAATCCAGAATGTGCCAAAACCCCTGTTTTGGCTCTTCAAGTGCTCAAATTGGCTTTAGGATGCTACCGAAAAGCCCAGTCCTAGCTTTTCCAAAACCTCGAGCAACTTCACACATCCAGACCATGCTGTGTCTTCACTCTCCTGGCACTTCAAACTGCACTTTGACAACACTCTGATTTGATGGAATTCCTCCGAAGAAGGCTTTGCTGACTTACTTTTGCTTCTTTGGATTTGTCTTCTAACTCTACTTCTTGATGGCTTGTGAAAACTGTGAATTAGATTGTGCTTAAATGGTGTAAAAGTCCTCTTTTTATACACCTTACAATGTTATTTTTTGGTTTTGAGTTGTTAAAACAACTTAACAAGTTTTGGTTATTTGAATACATTTGAGGTAACACATTCAAGCTGACAAACCATATGCATTTATATTATTGGACCTTAGCTTCAAATTTAATCCTAAGTTTTTGAATGGTTATTAATAACCATGACTCCACTAAACTTAAGGTTGACTTTCAAACTTCATTGAAGCCACGTACAAGCTTTTCGTTGTAGTTTTTAATGCACCTTCATGCATTTCGTAATTATCTCTTATGAGCTTGGTATTACATCCTTGCCATTACCACATAACAGTCCACCTTTTTCTTGGAGTTTGTAACCACATCTACGTACCTTTCGATGGTGGAGCCACGTAACAATGCACATTTGTTGGTTGACTTTTGTATTTCATGAATGTTGAACCCACCTTCATAACCTTAGCATTATGTGACACATCTTCATAGCTTTCATGCACATCTCCATGCACATCTCCATGCAACGATGAACTCCATGCCATGACCTTCGTTGGTGGAGTCACGTAACAACAACATTGGATTCACGTTGGTTGCATTTGCAAACCCGACGGTTTGGACCTGCAGTAACAATAATCCATAGTGAAACCCGTGGTTGTACAATGAACCTTTACCAAACTCCGTATCACCTATGTGTTGAATACATTTTCAAAAATCGTCGGTTTAGACCTGAACTATTGGCTTCGTTGGCTGGTCTGTGTGGCATGATAGAATTCAACTTCGTTATGGTTTTCCATATGGAAAGTTAATACGGAATGTCAAATTTACCATATCTCCGCCAATCAAAATTCATTTAATGTTTGTTGCATTCCGCATCTGTGGCGCTGACAGTTCGATGGTGTGGTAACTCACCATGCTACATGACATGTCAACACCATCCCCGATGGTGATGTGATATCTCTGCCTATTTGCAATGCGTCCATACCACCAACCATCGCAACAAGGTTTTAAAGCTTTAATAAAATGTTACTCCGCCATACACCATGTTGTATTACAATGTTTGTCCTAGGCTTATAACCCTTCGTCATTTCATATACACCATAGTTAATACATGGATAAAGCTGCACTCCAATATTATCACCGTGTATGGGTTTTCAACCATAGGTTATATCTACTAAACATATTCCATATGTTTAGTTTTCAAACCATGACCATAATTCATTTCTCCGCCATATAACATAGGTTTTTTAATATGAATTTAAAACTCTGCTTTCAACATAGAGTTTTAACATATGCTCCATGGATTTGGAATAACATATGTACCTCTTTCTTTTAACTGAAATATGAGCGGCCTAGCCTATTATAGCAGGGCCCAGAGACGTAGCCCAAGAGGAGGTGAGCACCGTCAACAATCTCGGCGTATTTCTTTTCGATGATGCATTTTTATAGTTGCTGAATTCTTTATGGTAAATTTTCTCAGCTAAAATTAAATTACTGTGAAACAAAAATCCATTTTGAAACTTGCCAAGTGTTAGGTGTCGATCTAATTCTGTAATTTTAGATCATTGGTTGTCCCCCTTTCTTTAGCTCTAGCATTTTACTATAAAAATAAACATTACATCATATAATATAGTTTGATATCATAGCATCAATGTTGGCACCCCAACATTATTTGTTCTTAATTACATTACAAAATTTGGGGTAATGAAAGGGGTGTCACGCACTAGTTACACTAGGCATGTATCTTTTTTTCTATCTAGGAAAGGAGTGACAACCAACAACTTTTGATGTACCCATTAATCTTAATTTTGAATTCCAAATATTTCATTTTAGCAATAGTCTCTAAAAAACTCATGTCCAAGGGCTGCTTTATGTATTATTTTTCTAAATCCAACATTCCCAAAATACACAAAGAGGATTTATCCTTATTTATTTTCATAACTACAAGTTTATAATATATATAAAGGATATCTTGAAGGTAGCCCGTATGTATGATTTCCCCATCATAGAAAAAATGAGAATGTCATCCAAAAAGAGTGGGTGAGAAATAGAGAGAGAAGTGCTTACTGCAATTTCTTTTAGGAGCTTAAATTTAGTTGTTGATCTGAGTTGTACATGGAATGAAATGAACAGAAAGAAAATAAATGGAATACACACAAATAAATATACAAATATCATAATAATATAGTAAAATCCAACTTGTATTGATAAATAAAATATTGTAGAACACAAAGTGGCCAAAATGGCGGTAGCTATTTATAAATGGGAGAGAGATGGTGACTACATGCATTCACAAAAGCTATTATAAGAAGCCAAAAGAATGTCCTTTTAACATAAGGAAATAAACCTATAGGTACAAAACCCTAACCCTAGAAGATGAAGCACCAAAAGATTTGTGGGGCCTGAGATGGTTAGTTGGTACATCAACTTATTAGGGACACAAATTTTGCATATAATGTTTGTTTAGGGAGTATAGTAGATCATTGGAAAGAAATATTTAAGGACTACAACTTTTGGCTAGGGCATCTTCTAACCCTTTGAATCACCAAAAAACATAATTTAGGGCTTCAAAATGGCCCTAAAATCTTGGGACCTAAAAAAACATAAGAAAATTGCTAAGACGATATAGAATCATTGAATCAATGGAAGAGGTGGGTGGCCACCAATATCCACCTGGATTAGTCCTCTCCCTTTGGGAAGAAATGGTATCCATTGTGTCAAGTTCCCTCAACAGATAGGGAAAATTCGGTCGAATTTGACTTCTAGTGATATACTTTCCTTGGTGAAGAAGTTGTCGTACCTCAATAACTCGATAAAGTTGTATGTTCTGCTAGCAGGTATCCATCGTCTTGGTGCCCATGATCCAATTCACTATAGCCTATTCAATGCAGTCATGATTTATTTTTGTGGGGGGGGGGGGGGGACTACTTAAATACCTCCTAGGTGTCCAATAGAGGTGGAAAATATGGTCAAAGTAACTTCACATTAATTACTAAGTGCGAACCAAGGAAGTAGGAATCAATTCAAAAGCATTTTCACCCACAACATTTTTGACTATGTAAGGCCCACATTGGAGTGATTTAAGATTCATATGGGGGTCTACGAGGCACTCTTTTTGTAAATGCAACCAATCCTTATAACCAGGAAATTTTTTAAGGATGGCAGTTTATATTAAAGTATAGAAAACTTGGCGAATCTTACTAGTCCCTAACATGCAAACTATAAAATTTTTGGCGATATTTTTGTAGAAATATTATATTTCCAATGATTTTATATTAGTCTATATAAAATTATGGCGATTGCTAAGGTAAAATAATTTTGTATTGTAAAATTTTGACGAATCAATTTTAGGAAAAAATGGAAATTGGCGAATCTTTTTTTTGGAAAAAGCATGGAAAATTAGCCCACCTACGAATATTAGCCCCTAAAATTTCCCCTGCTTATAACCAACTTAAAACTTGTATAGAACCTAATGTTGGTCACGTTGCTGCTTGTGCTTCACGTAGGATTTCTCTAGGATATCATGAACATGTTGTTGGAGGTGATGTACCCCTTCCACGAATTTGGTTGCTCTATTTGCCTCACATTGAGCATGGGAGGAATCTACTAGTGAATATGTTATAGGAAGCGCTATATAAATCGAGGCCAATGGTTGGAGCCCCAAGCACACTTTAAAAACATTGTGGCCAATATAGCTATGGAGGGCTATGTTATATCTATGTTGAACATATGGAAGGATTTCATTCGATGTACATGGATGCTTGGATTTGTACAAGTGGAATATATGCAAAATCATCCCGTTTACCACATCTATTTGTGCATTTATTTGGGGATGAAAGACATACAATTTTGTCATTTGGATACCCAGTAGAGACCATAAGCTAGAAAAAAAGGCACCAAGGAACCTGTTATCCCTGTCTCAAATAATTGTTCAGGGTAGCTAAAAATGAACTCAAACATTCTCAAAGAAGGGTTTATCAGTGGCTTCAACTATGACACTCTTCTCGCACAACCCCGTGATTAGTGGAGGGTAAGCCTAACATGTAGTCCATGGATACTAATTCCCAGGGCTTGTTTGGAATAGGTAGAGGAGTGCATAGCCCATACTTCTTTATCGTTGGTTTAACAATGACACATGTAGTGCACGATCTAATATATTTGTGTACATCTTGTTGAATCTTTGGCCAATGGAAATATTTTTGAAGTACTACTAATTTCTTCTCCATAATGAAGTGCCTTGTCACCTAGCTGTAATGTGCCTCCCAAATTAGCTTGCACACATGCTTGAAGAAACAAAAAGGTGGCCTAGGTAGCACAAGGGTGCAACATGGAGGTGGAAGTCTAAAAATTTCTTATCCATTATCAACATATGGTATGGAGCAGCAAAGTTAGAGTCACTATTATATAATTATGGCCATCCCCATACAGAGGTCTCATGTACACAAGAATTAAGAACTATGGCTAGCACCACAAATGGGGGTCGACTGAGGCAGTATGCAACATGGTTGATGTTTCCCTTCTTATACTTAATGTTCAAGTGGAATTGTTGTAGGTATGGTTCAAATTTATGATGGCAGTCATTCTGTAACTTTCCTGATTTTTGCATGAATTATAGAGTCCTATGATCAATGTCAATTTTTGTCTCCTTCCCTAGAATATAATGCTTCCATTGTCCACAGTCCTACAATGGAGTACATCTTCTTTTCATAGTTGGGGCATACGAACAATATTAGAGAGCACTTCACTATGATAGGCCACCATATGTCATTGTTAAGTGAGGAATATTCTAATACCATAGTCAAAGGTATCCATCTCAATCTCAAATGGATGATGTAGGTCTGGTAGGGTGAGGACTAGGGTAAAGAAAAGGTGGTATTTCAGATCCTTGAATGCTTTATGTTGTTATTCATACTAGGAAAACTTGCATTAGTGCCACCCTTGGTCACTTGACTTAAGGGCCAAGTGATATGAGATAACCATAACACATAGCTTTGGTAGAAATTAGTAAGGCCCAAGAAGTTGTGGAGCTCTGTTAGGGTCGTAAGGGGTGGGAAATCCTAAGTGAATTGGATCTTGGGTGGGACCACATGCACTTCATGTTCATCCATGATGTATTCTAAATAGTGAATTCATTGGATGCCAAATGAGCGTTTATCTAGATTAGCATACTATTGTGTTATCGCGGGGTGCTTATGACCTGTTGAATGTGCTGCAAATGTTCTTCCTATTTTCTACTAAATATGAGGATATCATCGAAATATACAACCACAAAAGAGTTTGTGAATCGCCATAGGATACCATTTATCATCCCCATAAACATTTTTGGAGCATTAGTCAAGCCAAAGGGCATGAACAACCACTAAAAAATGTCTTCTCTAGATTTGAAGGTTATCTTCTATACAACAATTTTCTCAATTTGAACGTGATGGTAGTTTGACTTCAGATCAATCTTACTAAAGAAATTGGAACACTTAAGTTGATCAAGAATATATTCAATCTAAGGTATTAGGTATTTGTTATAAACAATGATTTTGCAAGGCAGTATAATCAATACATAATCTCCATTTCCCATCTTTCTTATGCACCAACACAATTGGGCTCTCACAAGGTAAGGAGCTAAGTCGAATGTGGCCCTTTTGGATGGCCTTAAGAATCTAACATTTTATTTCCTCTTCTTTAAGCGTCTATATATTGTTCCATTGGGTAAGGGAGCACTATGTATCAAGTCAACTGAGTGTTTGACTTGACAATGCAAAGTGACCCCCATAGGTGAAACAAAGATATATGTGTATGCTTCTAAAATATTTTCCACCTAATTTTGTTCTTTAAAGAGCCTATGTGTTGTGGTTGTGGTGGTAATAATGACCTTACTTTCACCTTCCAGTCATACCACAAAGAGGACAAAATTTTTAGTCTTAGATATTATGCTTTGCCATAGTTTTGTTGAGATCAATGAAATTGCAGTAATCGAAACTACCTCTAGTACCCAATAGAGCATACCCCTTAGAGTAACAACGAAAATACATGTATGGGATCCATAAAAAGTATGATGTTTCCCCATATAGGGTTGTCCTAATAGAATAACACAAAATTCAAGTGGGGAAACGTTACATAGTACCATATTTTTAAGGGCTTGATGTTGTAGCACTAGCGACATTGTTGGTTGACACAAATGTCTTGTCCATGGCTCAACTAACCAATGTTGTATGGTTAAGGGTATGGAAATATCAACAACTTCAATCTCTTGTTGACCTCGACTAATATCGATTTCTTCTGGTTCCCACTATCAACAATGAAATGTAGTGGGGTCCCATTCACCCATATCTATGAATGGAAGAGGTGTTACCCCTCCTCAGTCTCCTCTAACTCTTCTAGTTGGATCTTTGTTGTTGCGATGATAGAATTGGGTTTTCCATCAATTATCCATTTTCCTTTATCGTTTTCTGAATCATAATATGAGCTAGATTTTGATTATTTTTCTTTAGTTTAAACCAACAATGATTTTTTTGACTTGAATTCATTTGTGTTGTGCTAGGGTATTTTATGAAACACACATAACTTTCCATTTTCCTTCTTTGAATTATCATTACCCTTCTTTTCTTACGACTTGGGTTGGTTTTCTTGAGGTTGGATATTCTTGAAATGTCCCTTGTTCTATGAGTTAGGGTCACATTTTCTAGGATTCTGTTGCAATATATTTGTAGACTCAAACTCCCACTTATTCTGCTACTTAAATTTCTAGTTTATTTTGACAACATATCAATAAGTGGATCCTATTGAGGAGATGTTCACAAAATCCAACTTTGTTTGGATGTACCTATGTAGGCCACTATGGTACTTCAAAACTAGGTTCCACTTAGAGTCTTTTATACCTATCTTTGAGCAAAATACATGGAAATTATTGATATACTCTCACATTGTCTGGTCTCTCTCCTATCATAGAGTTGTCCATCTTTTGTATTGGTCATCACAATGTTGGAAATTAACTAGGTTTGATCTTCATAATTATCATTGTACTTGTATCATTATGTATTTCATGTAAAATAAAAAAAGAATAAAAATAAATTTTTTATTATTATTTTATTTTATAGTCAAAGCATGTTCTTCACAATGTTGCACGAAGCAGGGATGAAGCGGGGACACGAAAGCGTCATTTCTCAAAATCTAGGAAGCGAAACATCTAGTATATTTATCTATTATTTTTTGTATTTTTTTTGCATTTATATTAAAAAAACATCCAAAATACCAAATTAGTTGTAGAATATATGGAAGCATGCATATTTGTATTTAAATAAAGATAGATATGGCATCCATTGTACATTAATGATTAATTATTCGAGTATCAACCATATAGATGCATCAACCATCTAGAATCTAGATTCTTCTCCTCTTGTCTAACCTTTGCCTCTACCTAGATTGTCTAGGGATATTGGTCAACATTGCCCAATTTTGATCAAACTACCTAATAGAAGCATTAAAATATGGTAGAAAAAGCTTAACATGCTTGATCGATGATTTTGACTTGATTGAAAGGTAATTCCTGGCCAAGGGCATGACAAAGGAGTTCAAAAATTAACACCACCAACACTAGGGTACATATAGGGTTTGGTGCTCTTGATTAAATGCTAATCACATACCCTCATACATGATATAATCTAATGAAATACCAAAATCCCATTGATCTAGAATTCCTGAAAACTGTTAAGTTTGCTGAATTTTGAATAAGATATGAAATTCTGTTTTCTCCATATGAAATCCGATGAGGTTGGAACCACTCTCAAACATCTTGATTCATTTCATGGTAATGATAAAAATTTAAGTAAAAAGGATGAAAATGAAAAATAAAGGAGAATGTCACTTTTAATTTAAGAATTTAACATTACCATGAGGAAGCATCTAGGAAGCATCTGAGGAGCATCAAGGGAGCACCTTGGGAGTGTCCGAGAAGCCCCAACCCGACTTAAGTCAAAGAAAAATAAATAAAAATATTTAAAACCCCGTGGAACCGCTCATCTCCCTTAAGATCTGCTTGGGATCTATTCTTGATTTGCTGTGGATCCGGGGATGATCTGTCTTTGGATATATGGTTCGTAAATCCAAAACTATGGATCAGGTTGACATGGTTCCAAACTTCAAGGAACTGTCTTCGTCAACTTGATCCACGATTCTGAAATTATGAACCGCGGATCCGATGGCGAATCCCCCACGAATCCGTATAGGACGTGATTCCTGGTTTGGATCCTTGAGTGGGGGGGCATTTCATGAAATATTGGTTCTTCATGCTTGTAGGGTTATTTGAGTCATAAAAAAATTGCCATGATTCAAAGAAATATTATTGAGTCAAAGTATCATTTGGAATATTTTTAAGAAAAAGATAAAAAATCATTTTATTTGAGTCAATTTTGTCATCCACAAGACCAAGTCAGCATGTGCTTCAAAAGCCACCTGTTTGACCTCCTAAACAAATATATATAGAGTAAAATTTTACCAGTTTGTGTTGAAAATGCAGCAAGATGATGGAGCTTAGTGAAATGAAGTCGCCTTCACTAAGTGGGCCCGCAGGCAAATTCTGGCGCAAAATCTATTTTTAGACTATGTCTATTTTTAGACATATGGAGCATGGTCCCGGGATTCCAGTATGAGATTCTTGGAGCATTGGTCATGTTGGTAAAAATAGATGGGACTCTATTTTTGTGACCTATAGGTCGAAGAGGTCGAAGTTTATTTTTAGACTGCCTCTCCTTAAAATAGGGAAGTCAAATATTATTTACCCTTAATAATATTTAGACTATAAACTTCAGTTTACTCTCTTGGAGCACTTCAGTTCGAGCCTTGGAAGTGGCTCATGCATCTGACAGAGGAATTATGCTATTCCTAGGGTTTGATGGCATCATGCATGGTTGACTTCAGTTGGACTTCAGTGGCAGAAGTTTGGAGGAGTTAATGAGACAGCTAGTGGAGTTGTGTTCTGTTTATTTTAGTTGAACTGATTGAGATTAGTTTAACTAGCTAATCAATTAGTTATGAGTGGAGTGAATTAAATATTATTTAATTCATTAATTAGTAACTCATTATTCAACTCAAGAACACATCATTTCACTACAGTGCATGATCAGTTCAGTGGAGACCAGTGAAAGAGGTAGATGAAAGGGTGGAGTTAGCTATCAGTGGCGACATCAGTGTGCATGAGTTTTGCACCACACTTGGAGGATTTGTCCATGACAATTGCGCAGTCAAGCCAAGGAGATTCGAACCTTGGATCTCTATATAGACAGGCCTGGATTGCACAATAGAGGCAAGGCAATTGGCGGTGAGTTTTGAACCAGTAACTTGTTCAAAACTGAGCTAGATTGTGGGTAACTTCATGAGAAAGTACTGAGTACTTGTGAGGAGTATTGTACCGAGTTTGTTACTTGATTTCTCCATTATAATATACACAATAGCTGCGGGGTTTTCAGCTATAAGCTTTCCCCATACATACTGTGTTAATGTGTATGATGATTTGATGTGTTATCGCTTGATTTTATTTCCGCATGTTTGATGATCTGAGTGGAAGAGATTATGTGTTGCATATAAAGTCGAATTGTATGTGATCAGGATAGTCTCGGTGGATAATTAATCATTATTCAGCAAATTTCTACACTTTGGAGCTCATTCATTTAATCACATCATAAAATCGATTTCTATGCAAAGAGAGGAATATAGTCAAAGTCAAAGGAGAGAAAGAAGATGGGTTTTATACCCTACTTCTGTGAATTTTTTGGGGTTATGGCAGGCATAAAATTTCAAGGGCCGAAATTTCAGGAGTTTACCAGATTTCAGAGGTTTGAATAGCATTGACTTTTGCTGACTTTGAATTACTGAGGAGACTTGAAGGAGGGTTGACTTAGGGTATTTGTGGCAATATTTGTCTTATTCTTGGGTTTTGGATATCTCACTTTGATCTAATTATATAAGAAGAGGATTTTCTTGGGTTTTCCCCCTTGGGTTTTTCCCTGGCTTGGAGCCTAATTTCTTGTGTTGTTTATTTTTGGTGATCTTCATGTATTGTATATTTTGGTAACTGCATGATGAAGAGAATATAAATTTAATAAGAAGACAACAAATATTCGCAAGTATTTATCAAGTTAAGAGAAATCAATTATTAGGTACTAGCACATTGGTTTCTCAACATGGTATCAGAGCTAAGGTTAAGGCTAGAAGGCAACTTGAAGATCACAACTTGTTGGCTTGAAGACATAAAGACAAGAGCTATGTTAAGAAATCCCTAAGTAGGGATAAAATTTAGAGAAAAATTCCATCAAATCTCTAAGGATTTAACTAAGACTAGAAGGAGAATAATAGGTCAAAAAATACAAGACATGGTTCGTATACATTCAAGCTAGAAAATGACCAATGAATAATCAAAATATCTGTAACATAGGAGATATGTGGTATATAAATTTCAATAACATCTTCTTTGATCCATATTTTTTGTGACATCATACCTTTATGGCATCTGAGTTCTATGACATAACACATTTTACATATCTGAAGCACCCCTTTTTATAATTCCCCAAGGTACTATTGTATCGGAGGAAATTTGAAGGAACATGCACAATCTAAATTATGTCAAAAAATATTCTGAAGAATATATCATCTATCATACCTAAAGACTCAAGGATTAATAAGATGCAAGCTATGTGACATTATATATTTCTCAGAGATAAAAGTTCCTATGATAATATATCTTTCCATGATGAAAATTCTGGTGAAAAATCTCTTGTGGTATCTTTCCTAGCACCACTATATCCCTATGATGTGACATACATGCATAAACAATTTGACAAAATCATGACTGACATAATAGAGCTAGTTCTGGGAATTTATATCAAACAAAGGAGAATATCCATTTAAATTGCAAGTATGAACATAGGACTAAATTTTGTGACTTGAGAATCAGAGAAACCAACAATATACCTGTAAAAATTCAAGGCAGTCATAACATCAAGATTTTTGCTATTCAGGGGATCCAAATCTTCTGAAGTTTAAGTAGGTAGGTTTTGAAACAAATGATGTGTTTGAAAGAAATCTATCTCATTGTGGCAAGCATCAAAATATGGAGGCACTATGAAATAAAACTATAAGTTTGTTACAACATCTAATTTCGAAGGAAAATATCATCTATGAACAGACTATACCAAAATTCTCAAGAACAATGTAGTGATTATAGGGAAGAATAAAAGAATCTGATTTGAACAATTTTGTCATGACATAACCTCTTGTTACAATATATTGAAATACCATTCGAACATTTTCTGTGGCTCTATATATGTGTGATGACCTGAAGGTTGAAGAAAAAAATATTGCAGGTTAAATTTGTTACAAATTTAATCTTTGAAGTTGACCTTGAAATAACAAACCGGTGACATCTTGTCACATAAGGAACCGAAACTATGAAGGCCATCTTTGTGATCTGACATCTGAAGGCACATAAATCTTATCTCAGTAGAACACACACTCATATGACATTCAAGAATTCTACAACATTTCTTATGAGGAACCCAAAGGAACTAAAATTATGAAGAGTACAAATCTAAGGAACAATTACTTCATGATATATGCATCGAATTATACGAAGACCTGATAATTTGAACCCTATTTTAGTTAAGGACATACCTACAATTATTTTGATCTTTTGAAGATTTACTTAATGGACATCAAGTCAATAGTATTAATGGAAGGAACCAGAACTATGAGGCTAAGAAGAGTTGTGAAAAGATATATGAAGTTTTTATGAAGCAAAAGTATGAGAAGCAACTATGTTATCTCCCTTCCAATACATAAGTGAATGACCTACTACATCATTAAAGTCGTCCTATCCATAAATCCAAGATATAGCTGGAAGACCAAGACGTCGAATATCTTTGGAAGAAACTATGACATTAACATTTGAAGCTTATCCCTATGATACTAGTATATGAAGAAGTCATGAATTAAATCAACAAAATTGATTCACTGAAGTTTGATATGTAGTATCTCTATTGGAAGAAAATGACACATGTCAAAGAGAATGCTAGAGGATAATATCTCTGAAAGGATGGGTAGGTAATGTTAAAAATAGGTACATATAATCTTTAATGACCTATGCTAACAATATCAATAAGTATTTTAGGTCATGGTTAAAGCTGACGATCTCTTGAGAGATATAGATGTATTGCACAAGTGGTTTGTGTAGATATATAAGAGATTATTTTTTCACAGAGAAAAAGTTCGTAACTATTCATATTAATGATCAGTTACCTGTTACATATGCTGTAGTATAAAAACTACTGTTCTGTCCGAAAACATATAACATTACAATATCAGTCAGATTACCAAAGATAACTGTAGACAGTCACAGTCCAAAAATAAACCAGACATATACAGTGTAGACAAAAAGGTCCCCAAGTAAGTTCGGTGCATAACTTACTAATCTACAGACCCAGTATAAGTATGAAAAGTATAAATGCCGAATAAATACATAAGGGGAGGTGAAACAAAATCTCCCTGCAAGTAGCTGTAAATAACTAAACATCAAAAATAGGCGGGGCCTCCTCGATAAAAGGCCGATGATAATATTTGTAGATCTGTCCCTCTGTGTGCTCTGTGATATGCCAGGTACCCCAGGTCAGCTCCGTTGCTTCTTTGGACAGTTGATCCGCCACTTTGTTCCGAGACCTGTAAATATGAGTCACAGTGATTGAGTCAAAGAGTGTTCTGAGATGGTGCACCTCATGCAGCAGTGCAGACAGTGTGTGCGAGTGGCAATGTGATATGTTGTTGAACCAATTTGTCACAAGTTGTGAATCGCCAAATATCTGGAGGGAGTCACAGAGAATGTCTCGAGCAAAGGTAAGAAGAAGTCTGAGGCTCTGCAATTCGGCGTAGTTGTTGGTACCAGGTCCAAGCCCCATTCTTATGTTGTAGAAGTGTTGATCAGTCAAATAAAGTATGGCTCCCCCCCCACATCCATGGGCGTTTGCCGCTCCATCAAAGTATGCCCAAGCCCGGCTGTAATCGATAGTTTCAGGTGTCTCATGTGAATGCTTGTCGCTGCTACTGTCCTCAGGTATAAGCTTATATGTGGCGAGAGAGGCTGCGGAAATCCTTTGGAAATCAATAGGTTTATCATTAAATATCAGATTGTTACGACCAATCCATAATTCCCAAGTAACAATGAGGGGGATATTGCGTAATTTAGTATTATGAGCAGAGAGCTGCCACCAGAGAGACCAGGCTTCTGATAATGAATTACCCTGCCAATTAAATCTGCAGCCCATGTCAGTAGTGATGCTGGACCAAATATTTTGTGTGATTCGGCAGTGCAAGAATAGATGGAGGGCATCCTCCCTGTCGTTTAGGCAGTAACAGCATCTGGAGGCCCCGTGGAATGCTCTTCTGTGGAGGTAAACCGTGGTAGGGATGCAATCTTTAAGCAAGCACCAGAACAGGAGCCTGTGTTTATGCGGGGCTTTCAATCTCCAAATGTTTGACCACCACCAATCCTTTATGGGGGGTTCCCTGTGTTTAATTAATTCAAGGTAGCCAAGCTTTGGAGTATAATGCCCATCCTTTGATACATCCCATATCAAATTGTCTGGTTTGTCAGTGATGCGGATGTTTGATGCTTTTAGAGCCCAGATAAATTTGCCCCAGATACGTGTACCCTCCTGGGGGATCGCCAAATCACCCGCCTGTAGCCAGGCTTGTTGTCGCCAAGAGGTATGTGCCCAGTCAACGATCTGTGCCAGGAAGATGACATTTCTGTGGGCAAGGTGCTGAATAATAAACTCCGGAAGTTTGTGATATACCCCACTCCCTGACCAAGAGTCAGTACCTATACGCACTTGAGTGCCCGAAACAATCTGCCACGAAAGACCACTCTGGAGAATGAGGGCCGCCCTTGTGATAGCCTTCCATATGATCGATGCCCCCGAATTCAGAGTGATGCTGCCACGGATCCAATCCAGAGGACTGTGGGGCGAGATATATTTGGCGACCATGACCTCCTTCCATAGACTCTGACCTGTAATAATGTGCCAGCCCATCTTAGCTGCAAGGGCACGAGAGAAAAGGTGGAGATCCTTTATCCCCCAGCCACCCCACTTCTTGGGTAAGTTGATACGGTCCCAAGCAATCCAAGCAAAAGTGGATGTCTTTCCTTGGTTGCGCCAAAGAAAATTCCTGCAAATGTTTTTTATCCGATTGGTGATGCCGATCGGAATCCAGGCCAGGGTCATCCAATAAACCGGAATGGCTTCCAGAACAGACTTGATGAGTATGAGTCTACCAGCCCTAGAAAGCCATCGGTTATACCAGACGTTGATTCTGCGCTCAATTTTAGCCAAGATCCAGTTCCAATCTTGAATATGATAATCATTTGGTTTTATGATATACCCCAAATACTTGAGGCCGCTGTTGATGTCGATACAGACAAAATCGAAGAGATTTCTAGAGATGTTTTGTTCCTGTTGTGAGCACCCAGTCATGATGATAGATGATTTAGTGCTATTTGGTGCCATACCGGAGCCCTGCAAAACCATTTCAGGAGCAGATCAAAATGAACAGAGTCTTGTCTAGTGCCATTTAGGAAAATAAGAACATCATCAACAAATAAGAGGTGGGTGAGGTATAAATTGTCCACAATCCGGAGCCCTTGTATTTGTCCTCGATCTTTTGCATTGTTGATAAGGACGGATAGGCCCTCCATGACTAGGACAAAAAGGAGGGGAGAAAGGGGGCAGCCCTGGCGGAGTCCCCTTCCCGCATGGAAAAAATTTGTAGCAGTACCATTGATTAATATGCTGAAAGTGGCATGACAAACACAGCCCATGATCCAGTTGATTAAAGTAAGAGGAAAGCCCGCATGGATCAGCATTAGGTGTAGGTAACTCCAGTCAACTTGGTCGAAAGCCTTAGTGAGATCAATCTTGAGGATGGTCGATTTAAGCCGGAGAGATTTAATAGAGTGTAGGGCCTCCTGGGCTGTGCCAATAGCCTCATGAATTTGCCTATGGTTCAGGAAAGAAAATTGTTCCTTTTCAATGTGCTCGGATAGGAAAGGTTTGATGCGGTTAGCTATAATTTTGGAAGTGATCTTGTAAATACAATTGCACATGGAAATGGGCCTGAAATCATTAAAGCTGTTTGGTTTGTCTGACTTGGGAATAAGAGCTATAAAAGTGGTATTAAATCCATCATAGATCCTTCCCCTCTGCCTACTGTCTTCTATCACTGCCAGGAGGTCTGCTGATATGAGATCGAAGAAATGGATGAAAAACTCAACGGGCCAACCATCAGGGCCCGGGCTCTTGTCTCGCTTGAACCATTTCAGAACACCCTCCAGTTCACCCATGGTGACCGGGGAGTTGAGATCTTCCTGCTGCTCCTGTTCCACGAAGAGTTTAAAGTTTTGAGTAATGCGCAGGATATCAGGTAGATTTATATTTGGAGATGCCCTATACAGGTTAGAGAAATGTCTGGTACCCTGCTCCGATAACTGTGCATGTGTTTTTGCAGTGGTGCCATATCGATCTGATAGTTCCCAAATGGTGTTTGCCGCCTTGCGGCCATTTGCATGCTGCTGAAAGAATTTTGTGTTCTCGTCACCGGCCTGAATCCATATAGCCCGACTTTTAAGCCTCCAATCTTCCTCAATTTGTTTCAACAGTTTGGCTTTTTCAGCTTCAAGAGAAAATAGGTGTGCTCTGGCCTCCTCGTTGCGATAACCCAACAGATCCTCATTGTTGAGTAATCTAATTTTATCCTCAATACTATGTAGGGCTTCCCTTTCCAGTTTCTTTTTGTTTCGGACCCAAAGAATGGTGAGGTTCTTTATGCGCTTAAGGTTTTCATTGAAAGCCCTGCCTGGGTCTATATTCATCGGAGGTCGGAAGTGCTCCCAGGTTTGATTAACCAACTGGTTAAAGTCCGGATCTCTCAACCATCTGGAGTTAAACTTGAAAGGAGGCCGAGCTCTCTCAGGGCCGCAACCAAACTCTAGAAAAATGGGCGAGTGGTCGGATCTACCTCCAGATCCAACCCATTGCCGAGCACGAGCCAGAATCGGGAGAAGATCCTGTTTAATGAGAAATATGTCAAGGCGCCGGGCCAGAGCAGCGTTACCAGTCCTTCTATTCCGCCAGGTAGGTAACAACTTGGTAGTCTGAATGTCTATCAGGTGAGAGGTACCGAGCTCAGAGTTGAAAAACTCTGCCAATGGGTCCGGGGTTGCCTGGGGATTCCAAGATTCTGCAATACCCAATGAGAAGTTAAGGTCACCACCTAATATGAGGTGAGGGGCAGACATAAGAGAGCAGGACAAAAGGGAGCGCCAGAAGTGTTCCCTGTCGGAACAAGGTCCATAAACATTGACCAAGGTAAATTCCATCTCAGAACAACCAAACAGTACATTCATAGCCAGGACACCCGACCGGCCCCAGCAGTTAGTCATCCTGGTAGTTTTGTTGTTGATGCCAAGGGCACAACCTCCCGATCTACCTCGGGCATCAAGAGTTATGAAGGACCACTCTGGAAGAATGGCAGATAAGGTAGCCGACACCTCAAACCCTACCCCTAGCGTTTCTTGCAAGAAGAGTATGTCGAAAGGCTTGTGGGTGAGCAGATCTCTGAGGGCCAATCTCTTATCGGGGTTGGCCAGTCCCCTGCAGTTGTAGGATAGACAGATCATGATGTAACAGACGGCAAGGGTCGTCGTGCTCTAAGGACCCGCATAAGTGAAGATTGTGTGCCAGCTTCCACCTCAAGGTTTGCTCTTTTGATGGCCTTCGCTAGGGCAGATGGTCTGCCACGAGATTTAGTTGGTAAGAAACCCGGATCCGGCCCAATATCGAAAGCCTCACTAGACTGAGGATTGTTTGAGGATCTAAGGAAGTAGTTGTGCTTCGAAGAGTGAGTCTCCGAAGAGGAAGTTGAAAGGTCCGGGGAGGGTGCAGAAGGTGAATGATGGATAATAGGTGAGAAAGAAGGAGAGGCCGAAGCGATGGAGCAGCTTACCGAGGGGAGATTTAGGGGTTTAATGGGCGCACCAGATGCTAAACGTGGTGAGGAAAAAGCAGTTGACAAATTAAGCAGTTCATTAACAGAAACAGTAAAAGGCAATGAAGGGAGAGACAATAAATCTGCAGATACAGAGGAGAAAGAGCCAGAAAAAGTAGTACCCGGGATTGAAACTGCCTGCAGTGGAGGCACCGATGAGGTCTGAGGCCGAGATCTGGGCTGCGTGGAGGTCCAGGCGGGTAGAGTCTCTGTCCTCAAATCGCCATCACCAGAGGGCTCTGGTACCTTCGACCGCAAACCCTCACTGTTAGGCAATAGACTGGAGATTATTGATATGTTAAAGACTAGGATTTTTTTATTAAGAATTGAAGTGAATACATAGAGTTCACTAATGACATATCTAGGGTTTTTAGAACTTGTAATTTTTAAGCTGGAAAGTCTTTGGCATCTAGGGATTGTAAACCCTTACAAAGTTTTGAGTTAGGAAAGCCTAGGAATATAAACACAACTAATTATTTCCACTGTAAAAAGGAAAACCTAGTTCTTGAGAATGACGAGAAAGACATCATGCGGATCTGAGGATAAGGATTGATGAAAAGGTCCAAGATTAAGAGGGAGCTAACTCTCCTAAAAAATATAAGTATTCTACATCTCCTTGATTACTATTAATGCTATTATCTGTGTACTTTGTGTTTTTTGTCCTTTCATAGTACTCTAACAAAGGTTTCACATCAAAAGAATTATTATTTAAGATTGAATAAAAATCAGAAGAGTTGGAAGAACATGGAAAAGCATGAAAATTAAGAAGGAAGAAGAAGTCGATTAAATGGTAGCACAAAAAGAAGAAGTTCACTCACCTCAATAAAAAAGAAGGAGAAGTTAGATCTTGAACGGATATAATGTTGCTTGAATTTTGGGAATAAAACCTATAGATACTTATGATCAAAAGAGAAGATAACAAATCAATGACAATACTCTTTGGAAATAAGTTGAAATATTTCTGATATCATTGTACAAGAAGCTGATTAGTTTGACTCAGGAACACATTGATTGACAACACTAATGATGATTGGAAACTGATATAGTTTCTTGGAAAAGTATGAAAGTAGAACCATGTTACAAAGAAAGAATATGTGAAGGCGCCTGCAATCAACTATATAGAAGTTTGGCTCCATAAGTTGTTTGATGAACTACTTGATGATATGTTGGAAGTTGGCAGAGAACCAGGAAAGTCGAAGCTTGTTATGATTTGATGCAAATAGGAGCCAAGCAACTACAACATATCTCCATGGAAGAACATGTAGTCGATGCTTTGCTGGATACTTTTGAGACAAGCTTTGGCTTGTGGTTGTTCCTCCCTAGTTGAGAGGGAGTGAGGATGGACACCATATTCTCTATGTGTCATGCACTATGGTAATGAATAACAATCGTAAGCCTAGTGAAGGCACTAGTAGGGAGAATGGTGGATTGGATAAGCATCTCAGACTGATACTTCTTGAGGAAACTTATTTAAGATAAGAGTAGTCCCATGGATTGATACTCTTTGAGGATAGGGTATCCAAGATAAGAGTAGTCTTAAGGCCTGATATTCTTTGAGGATGGGTGATATAAAAGATAAGAATGGTCCTGTAAGAACATACCCAGTGAACATATAGGTGGGGTATGTGCCTTAAGAGGCGGTGGTGGTGTCCAAATTTATGCCTCCCAACATTGTGCTCTGATCTAGTTGAGAGATAGAGCTTGTTAGTCAAGGCCTTGGTATGTTTGACAATGTTGGTTATGATGATGATGATGATGATTCTTATCAATCTGTTAAGTCCCTATATTAATAGTGTAGTCCCTTATTATGTTAGTGTATTCCCCCTTATTGTTATTATTGTACCCCTGTAACCCCCATATTGTTATTATTGTGCCCTTACATTATTATTGTTAGGTCGGCTAGGATTACATTGTGGCCCCACTAGGATTACATTATGGCCCCATGGACTCCTATATATAGAAAGGAGGTTTTATCATTTGTACCATCCAAGAATTGTTCATTCATGTAATGTATTGGAGGTTTCCCCCTCGAAGTGGCTTATTTATAAGGCGTT
Source organism: Pinus albicaulis (assembly GCA_034641835.2). NCBI lineage: Eukaryota > Viridiplantae > Streptophyta > Pinopsida > Pinales > Pinaceae > Pinus > Pinus albicaulis. The sequence continues at coordinate 575,024,816 of CM076579.1, forward strand.
GATATATCTTTTCTTCTCTTTTTGGAGCTGGTTTCACAACATTTGGTATCAGAGCTTTGAGATTCTAGGGTTTCGCTGCTCCAAACAGGTCATCGTGGAATTTTCGCTATAAATTTTTTTCTACAAAGGTTCAGAATCTGAAATTTTAGAGTGCGAAGCTAAAATCCTGAGGAACATTGTCGCAAAATTTCAGATCTTGGTTCGCAATATTTTCGGAGATATGATCTGTGCAAGTTAGGTCATTTTGTAGGCTCCTGAATTTAACCTAAGCAGGTCATCGTGGTATTTTCGTAATAACTTATTTTATACGAAGGTTCAGAAGCTGAAATTTTTAGAGTGCGAAGTTGCAATCCTGAGGAACATCGTCGCAAAATTTCAGATATTGGTTCGCAACATTTTCAGAGATATGATTTGTGGAAGTTAGGGCTTTTTGAGGCTTCTGAATTTCATCTCAAAGAGGTGATTGTGGGAAAATATTCATATCTCTCTATCTGAGCATCGGATTGGAATGATGTAAAAAGTGGCCGCAAGCACACGGACTATAGTTTTTGGTCTATCAATTTCAGATCCAAAGGAGGAAACAGTGACATGTGGCAAGTCGTACAAGTTCGCTCTACTGAACCAGTCCAAAATTGGGTCAGTGTGAGAGACTTGACATAACTTTGCCTTGAAGAATAAAAATCAGATCAGACCTGTGGAATTTGAAAGAAGCTTCAGAGGGCTACTACAGGGCTAAATTTCAGATATTGAGGATCTGCAATTATAGAGATAATTCAATTTAAATATCGAACTCCTCAAAAGCAAGAAAAATGTGTGTATTTGGTTTGTTTGAAAAAGCAGTTTGAAGTGATTCCAAGGGAATATTTTAGAATTTTTATCAGTATTGGGTTCTATAATGCCTCAAAATAATAATTCCATACCCATTATGCCCTCAAAAAGCTATACTATGACACATGAAGAGGAAGAATTGCAGTATGAGATATCAACATTATGGTACCAAGTGCAACAAATTTTGATCTTACGAAGAGCAACCGAAGATGACATAGATGATTTAAAAGCAGAAATGGAGGCTAAGTTGGATGGTGTGAAGGATCAAATAATAGCTAATATTGATGATAAATTATTGGAAGATCACATTGAGCATCAACAACAAGTTCTCCAACTCTCAAAGGATAACCTAACTTTGGTGCAGAATCTAATGAAACAACAGGCATATCAACATCACATCGAAAGAAGTTCTGAAGCAGTCACAGAAACAAGAACTCGACAAGTACGATCAATTTCAAAGTATCTCAACAAGTGGAAGAAATTTCCTATAGAAGATTCCACATGAGAGGATGAGAATTTTATACATAAGCATCAAGAAATAATTAAGCGTTGAGGACAACACTTGTTTGAAGGAGAGGGGCATGTTAAGTCCCTATATTAATAGTGTAGTCCCTTATTATGTTAGTGTAGCCCCCCTTATTGTTATTGTTGTACCCCTGTAACCCCCATATTGTTATTATTGTGCCCTTACATTATTATTGTTAGGTCGGCTAGGATTACATTGTGGCCCCACTAGGATTAAATTGTGGCCCCATGGACTCCTATATATAGAAAGGAGGTTTTGTCATTTGTATCATCCAAGAATTGTTCATTCATGTAATGTATTGGAGGTTGGCCCCTCGAAGTGGCTTATTTCTAAGGCGTTGATATCTCTTTTCTTATCTTTTTGGAGCTGGTTTCACAACACAATCTAAATACCTTCTTATGGGAATATTTCAATTTGAGAGTATCTTGTTGTGTCATTATGAATACTTCCCTAGTTAAGAGGGAGTGTTGGAAATGTAACTAGGTTCAGCCGTCATAATTATTATTGTACTTGTATTAATATGTATTTCATGTAAAAGCAAAAATAAGAAAATTAAAATTACTATTATTATTTTATTTTCTAGTTAAAGCATGTTCTTCATGCTTCAAGGGTTATTTGAGTCAAAAATCAATTGCCATGAGTCAAAGGAATATTATTGAGTCAAAGTCCCATTTGGACTATTTGTAAGAAAAATAAAAACAAACATTTTATTTGAGTCAATTGTGTCATCCACAAGACCAAGTCATCCCTCCTTGGGAACAAGTCGGCCTGGGCTCCAAAAGCCACCTATTTGACCTTTTGAACAAATATATATATATAGGAAAGTTCAACCACTTTGGACCTCATTCATTCACTCACATCATAAACTTGATTTCTATGCAAAACAAAGAGAAGAAGTTAATTGATTTCAAAGGAGAGAGAGGAAAGTCAAAGGAGAGAGAGAAAATGAGTTTTCTGCCCTAGCTCAATTAATTTTTTTGAGGTATTGTAGGGCCACAATTCTAGGAAGGTCAAAATTGAAAGAGTTGACTAGATTTCAGAGGGTTGACCAACATTGACTTTTGTTGACTTTGAATTGTTAACAAGACTTGACGGAGGGATGACTTGGGGTCTTTGTGGAAATCTTGGTCTTGTTTTTGGATCTTGGATATCTCACTTTGACCTGATTCTCTAAGAAGAGTATTTTCTTGGGTTCCCCCCTTGTGGGGTTTTTCCCTGGCTTGGAGCCTAATTTCTTGTCTTCTTTGTTTCTTGTGATCTTCATGTACTATATATTTTGGTAACTTCTTGATGAAGAGAATATAAATTTAATAAGAAGCAAACAAACATTCACAAGTAATTATAAGGTATAGAGAAATTAATCATTATCTACTAGCACATTGGTTTCTCAACACATAATTCCCTGCATGGTATAATTCCTCCTTGAGGGAGTCAACAAACGTGGCCTAAGTAGGTCTTGAATGGAATATTTTAGAATAATATTTATTGTGTCTCTCAAAATAACCTTCCCACCAATATTTAACATGAGGAAGGGATTTCAAGAGCATGAAGGTGATCTTCTCATTCTCGAAAAAAAATTGTACAGAGTAATAGCTCTCTAATAAATTTAACCATTTCTCCAAATCATCTATATCTATTAGGAATTTGAATAAGGGAATATAAATTTTAGCTTGTACATGAAAGGGTGTTGCACCTCTAAATTTTTTTCTAATTGAAGATGCCTTAGCTATTGTCATTAATTGTTGAAGGATCTAGGTGAAATAATCCATCATCTCATTCCTCTATCATGTCAGTGCTTCATCGAGCAAAAAATTGATAAGATCTCCTACTGTGTCATCCTTGTTTTCTTCCATCATGGGAGGTTGCTTGGGTTTGAAGAGTGACCGTTCCCAAGTGAAACTATCTTGAGACCTAACTCTTTGTACCCAGACCTTGTTGGGCACATGCACTAAGAAACATCAAAGAGCAGATTTCCCTAAAACCACTAATCCAAATTATATAAGGAATGAAATGAAAAGAAAGGAAGGAAATGTAACACATAAAGAGGAACATAATATATAACATAGTAATAGAGTTAAAACCCAACTTCCGCAGATAAATAAAATAATAGAATATTGTAGAACAAAAACTAGCCAAAATGGTGGTAGCTATCTCTAAAGGAAGAGAGATGGAGGCTACATGCATTCACAAAAGTTTTTACTAGAGACCCAAAGAATGGCCTTTTTATATAAACAAATATCACTATAGGTCCAAAACCCTAATTCTAGAAAATGAGGCACAAAAATGTTTGTGGGGCCAAAGGTGATTAGTCGGTACATCAAATTTTTGAGGGGCGCAACTTTTGTATACAATGTTTGTTTGGGGCACATAGTAGCCCATTGGAAAGTACTATTCATGGATTATAACTTTTGGCTAGGGCCAAGGAATTCCATTATAACCTATGGTACCCTGATTCACCTAAAAACATCATTTAGGGCCTCAAAACAACCTTGGAAGTTTGGCACTAAAAAAACCATAGGAAAAATGCCAAGAAGATAGAGAATTATTGAGTGAGTGGAAGAGGTGGGTGGCCACCAATTTCCACCCAAATAAATTGCTAAGTAAATGAGTATATTGAATCCTTAAAAAATAAAGCAGAATAGAAGAGGGGAAAGGGTACATCATTTTCTTAGTCGCCTTTGTGATTTGAATAAAGGTGAAGTAGAAACATTGTTTAGAAGGGAAAAGGAATTTGTGCTTATACAATTTAGGATCCAAGAAACAAAAGTGTGATAATAGCCTAAGTGCATAAGAAGAAGCTTGTTATAAAACCAACTGATTTTTTCAAAGGATTTTAAGACCTTAACCTTGAGACCTTAACCTTAACCTTACTAACCGTAACCATTTTTTTCTTGCATGTGTGGATGGAGTGTATTCCTTCTTATGTAAGACATACTGCCTTAGTCTTCCCTTGAGAAACCCAAAATTTTCAAGCGATATATTTTCCAAGACGAAATCATTTATCCTTTAATGCAATAATTTTAGAAATAATTTTTTAGATGTTGTTGCAAAGGGATGTAGGTATAAGTAAGTCAAAGGAGCATGGATTGTCCAACTTTGGTACGAGGGAAATGAATGTTGAGTTGGAGGTTGCAAATACTTGTCCCAAATATCTAGAGTGATCTATAACCTTTAGGAGATCATTTTCGAGGAAATAAAAAAATACTAGGAAAAATTCCATTGGAAGATTCTCCAATCCAAGACTTTTGACTCCTTTAAAACTGTGAGCTCCTCCTTTGAGACTCCTGCCATAAGTTGTCCATTCACTCTTTTCTCAATGTAGCTTAGGAAGTTATAGGAAACCTATGATGATATGCATATATATATATGGATCCCTTCTTTGTATATATCTTGAAAATTTTGTACCCCCGTTAAGGAAATGTCTTCAAAAGACATGAAAGACAAGTCATTTGATCAGTTAATAACCTATATGAAATTTATGACTTTTATTTGGTTTACAAGTTGTGAAATAATTTTTTGTTTCCATCTTCGTCTTGAATAAATAAAGCATGACTCTTTAGACACCACTATTTTTCTTGAACTAAGAGTATTTTCCTACAAGCCTATTCCAAGGATTGGAGTTCTTCCTTATTTTGAGTAATTAGAGGGTCATTACATTCCTCATCCATTCAAAACTTAAATTTTCCTTCCAAATATCATAGTGTCTCATAATATATTTAACTATTTTCAAGTCCTCATTTGGTTGCAAATTATTTTTCTCCTTTAATATTTTCAAGAAATTGAAGAAAATGAGATTCTAAGGAGGACTAGTCAAATCTAACCAAGGATTCCCTAATGGATTATAAGAAGTATGTGTCCTCCAACTAAGAAGAATTCAATTTGAAGGGTCTTGGGGTTTCTAGAGGTGTGTAACCAGATCTAAGAGGAGGAGGTTGTGATCAGATTCCCCATGCAACAAGATCCATTGTCTTAATATGATATTCTCCTACACTAGCAATTTCGAGATGAAGAACCTATACAACCTATTTTCTATTCTAGACTCCCCCTATGTCATATTACTCCAAGTAGGGGAATGATTTTGAGGTTGTACATCAATCATCCCCACTTCCACAATTTCTATATTAAGAAATATCCAAGGGGGTTGAGCTAAGCTATAAGACCGAAAATCTCACTAACCCCTAGAGTGAAATTCAGGTCTCCCAAGACTTTATCATTTAACTCTTCAAAGTTTGATCCTAAAAAATATTCCTTTCTATATTAGGCACATAAATATTTAATCAAAGCACTTGGATGTTTTATTAAAATGAAAAATGATACACCCAAATCCACATGGAACCCCAGGAGTTTATAATTTGCAGAGAATTTGTCCTCCATCTTGTGATTAGACCTCTTGATCAAAACCAAGCATCATGGACTAGAAAATACCAACCTAGAAACATATGTGAGAGGGATTCATAAGCCCTATCACCCTCCAATGTATATTATTGGAGGAAGATAATTAATGGATTATGAGTCTCCAAAAACCTTTAGATGGCCAATTTTCTAGAGAGATTGGCTAGTCCCTTGTTATTCAAGGAAAGAATAATCATTGGAGGAAGGTTCCCATGGAATTTTTTCTAAAGGCCACCAAAAGTGATTGTCATTTTCCAGAATGGACTTCTAAGTTAGCTTGCTTTTGGGTGAGAGAGAAAAAGGATTTTCAACTTCTTCGAGAGAGACGTTGAGAAATATCTCATACGATCCCAACCGACCTTCAACACCCTAAAAATATTGAGTGAAATTGAGACTTTGATGTCAAAGTCCAAATTCTTAAACACGGTTGGAATATTAATCCTTACAAATTTTCTTTTACTAAATTATATTTTAATATGAAAAAACTTTTATCATTGAAAAATATTTTCTTGATGTTATTATTTAAATTTTAAAACTTCTATATTCCAAAAAATATAAATTGTAAAAATATAGCATTTAATTCTCCTTTAAAGTATTGAAAAAAATAATAAAATATTTTTAAACTCATTTATTTTTTTTCTTATCATTTTCTCTTACCAACAATTATACTGATCCATTTCATACAACTCCTCAACCACTTTAAAATGAATTTACATTTCTTTTCTCTTGCCCGTTTCTCTTATCAATTATTAAGATATCATTAATATAATTACCTTACAATGCTTCTCAATCACTTCTAATTGAACAATGTTGAAATGAACTCACATTTATGAAAATACTCTTTCTTAAAGGTTAATTTCAATAATGACTCATTGCATTGTCATCATCTCCTTGTCTTCATTATCTAATTATTTATTAAGAATGAACCATTTCAAGCCACTTAGGATTCTTCTTAAATTCATCTTTATTTACTGACTTGGAACTTTATTCATCACTAATATCCACTGCATCTTTCTTCAATTCAAACTATACATGACCTAGTTGATAAATTCCTTGCTCATCAAACACAATATCTTTGCTTATTATCACCCTCTTTTCTTGAGGGTCAAACAACCTGTAACTTCTTGTTTTAGTACTATATCCAATAAAGATATGCTTCACAATTTTATGATCCAATTTACTCCTCTTCTCCTTAGGAACATGTGCATATACATTACAACCAAAAACTTTCATATTTGCATCACTTCGTTTGTATCCTTACCATGCTTCTTTTGGAGTCAAATTAAACACTACCTTTGTAGGACATCTGTTAAGAGTGTATACTACGTTGTGCATTGCTTCGGCCCAAAAATCATTTCTAAGAGACTTAGTTTTTAACATGCTCCTAATCATTTCAACTATGGTTCTGTTTTTCCTTTCTACGACTATATTTTTTTAGTAGAGTATGAATTAGTAAACTGTCACTTTATTCCATTCTCCCTGCAATAATTCAAAAAATCATTTGAATTGTATTCTCCCCAATTATTTGTTCTCAGGGTGAGAATTTTTAGATCAATTTTCTTTTCAACTAAATCCTTAAACTCAAGAAAATGAGAAAACACTTCAGAGTTCTCCTGCAAAAAATATACCCAAGTATTCCTAGAATAATCATCAATGAAACTAGGATAATAATGTGCCTTTCCAAATGATATGGTATCCATTGGACCACACAAATCTGAATTCACCAACGTTAGACGTTCTCTAGCCTTCCATGTTTTATTTGACAAACTTTCCCTACGTTAAAAAATACACCCTTCACATGCTTCATCATCCAAATTAATATAAGGAATACCATTCACCATGTTCTGCTTTCTCAGCAACACCAAAGTCTGAAAATTCAGCTGTGCCATCCTTAAATTCCAAAGCTTACTATTTGCTTCCTCTGTTACATCCAAACTTTGGAATTACTTGATTCAAAGGAGAGATTGAAAATTCTATCTCTAGTCATTTTGATTCTTGCTACAACTTCATTTTGATTCAACTTATCCATGATTAAGCACTCTTTATTATCAAACACTAACTTGTAGTTTTGCTCCATCATTTGTCCTAAAAAAAGTAGGTTCTTGTTCAATGTTGGTGTTAACAAGGTGTCCTTAATTAACTTCTTTCCATTCAATGTTGGTATTACAACTGTGCCTTTCCGTTTCACTTCAAAAACACTATCATCACCAAATATAACTTTACAAGAATATGTAGGAATTTACAGGGTAAGTTCCTTAGATCAAACACCAAAGGTCACCGCTCACAAATATATCAAAAATTAGTACACCAGTATATCATGTGGTTAAAACCCTCAAAGAGGGAAATAGTCCACGGCCTAAGCCAACGCAGCCACTTCAGGCAATTTATTAATATAAAAATAAATTTTACATATGTTTCTCTCATAAACGGTTATCGGACAACTGACCCTCCATGCTCTTTAAATAGAGAACATGGACCAATTGGGTGTTAAGCCACAGATCAAGTGTCATTAATACTGAGTAGAGAGTGAATCGTAGGATCACTACAAATCGTGACCATCAGATTATAACTTACAAATGTACATAGTAAAGAAACACACTTTACCTAACTCTACACTAGACCAAGTTATACTTAACTATTTCCTATGTGTCAGAATATCCTAACATCCCCCCCTAAGAATAACTTGGGATAGGATTGAAGGATTTAAAAAGGTGACACAAAAGGATCCTATTTCCTATGTGTCGAAATATCTTAACATCCCCCCTTAAGAACAACTTGGGATAGGATTGAAGGATTTACAAAGGTGACACAATAGGAGAAGGAAGGAGGCATTAGAGCCTATCCCCCCTTAATGATAAATTTCCTGAACTCCAAGCATGGATCGAAGTTTGGTAAACTTCGCTTCTGTGAGAGCTTTTGTAAAGATATTGGCAATTTGATCATTGGTTGAACAATATTGTACTTCAAGAACACGATCATGAATGAGCTTTATGATGAAGTGTATATGAAGCTCAATGTGTTTCATACACTTATGCTGAACTGGATCTTTGAATAGCTGAATGGCACTCTGATTATCACACCAAAGTGTAGTTGGATGCTGCTCATGAAGACCAATTTCAGACAGGATCTGACGAAGCCACATGGCTTCCTTGCTGGCTTCAACGACACCACGATACTCTGCTTCTGCCGAAGAAAGAGATATGAATTTTTTTTTCTTACAAGACCAAGTAATAGGTCTTGAACCAAGAGTGAATACATATCCTGTAGTATACTTTCTATCATCAGGGTCACCAGCCTAATCAGAATCAGTGAAACCAATAAACAATGGATATGCTCCTACACTGTAATGAATCCTGAACTGAAATATACCTCGAATATATTGAAGTATTATTTTAGCTGATTTCTAGTGACTTTCATGAGGTTGGTGCATAAACTGAGCAACAATACCAATGAAAAAGGAAAGGTCAGGACGAGTATGGGTTGGATACAAAAGTTTACCAACAATTTGATGGTATAAGGTAGCATCAACTTCAGGGGTAGTGCAAGTGACTAAAAGCTTGACTCCAGACTGAAAGGGAGAAGGGGCTAGCTTACCGTCTTCCATGTGAAAGTGGCGTAGAAGACCACATGCATACTTGGACTGAGAAAGGTTAATACCTTCTTTGGATTGCAAGACTTGAAGACCAAGGAAATAATGCAAGTGTCCGAAGTCTATCATTTCAAACTTCTTTTTGAGGCTAGAATTCACATGGTTTATATGGATGGGATCACTACCAGTAAGGATAATATCATCAACATAAATAACAAGGATGGTGAAGGACTTACCCACTTTCTTGGTGTAAACAGTGTTTTCAGAATGAAACATAGAAAAGCCATTATCTAATAGGAATATATCCATTTTGGCATACCAAGCCTGAGGAGCTTTTTTGAGACCATACAGAGAATTCCAAAGGCGACAAACAAGGCTAGAGTCATTTTGGATTTCGCCAGGGGGTTGTTCCATGTAGATTTATTCATGCAAATCTCCATGTAAGAAGGTGGATTTAACATCCATATGATGGAATTTCCATTTGAAGGAGGCGGGAAGGGAAAGAACAAGGCAGATAGAATTCATTTTGGCAACAGGGGAGAAGGTTTTGGTATAGTCAATGCCTTCAACTTGTGAAAATCCTTTAGCAACAAGACAAGCTTTATGTCTATCCACTTTTCCATCTGGTCCAAATTTTGCTTTGTAAACCCATCTGCATCTGACAATTTTTCTTCCTTTTGGAAGAGGAACAAGATCCCAAGTATCATTTGCCAATAAGGAATGATATTCTTCATTCATAGCTTCATCCCAATCTGGATGAATAGAAGCTTCTTCAAAGGTGTCTGGATCAGGATTTTCTAGAATTGAGCCAATAAGGAAGAGGCTCTTTCGAACTGAGAACATGTACGTCATCGATCTGCAGGGTCACCTGCAAGAGAACCTGCTACATCCCGAGTAGAGCAGACCCATCTTGGAAGCTGTGGATCAAAAGTAATATCTTCAAGAGGAGGAGGAGGATTGTCATCCTCGCTGGCATCATCTGAACTGGAAGGAATGCTATAAAAAATAGAAGAGATAGAGAGAGGTGGCACATATGTCGAATCGGGCTCGTAGGCCAAAGGTGGCACATATGCCAAATCAAGCTCGTAGGCCAAAGGTGGCACACCCGCTAAACTAGGCTCGCACATCGATATATTTTCATCAAAATTTACATCTCTTCTAATGATTATATTTTTGGATTTTGGTTGAAGAAGTCTATATCCTTTGACATCTTCAGAATATCCAACAAAAATGCATTTTTCACTCTTAGGTTCTAAGGCTTTATGTTTCGCATCTGGAATGTGTGCCCAAGCATCACTTCCAAAAACACGAAAGTGACTTTCATCTGGTTTGATTGAGCTCCAAGCTTCTTCTGGAGTTATATTCCTTAAAACCTTAGCAGGAGTACGATTTACTATGTAATTTTCATAGTTAATTGCTTTTGCCCAAATATTGAGACTAAGTCCTTTAGGTTGAAGCATACAATTATCCATTTCTTTTAAGGTGTGATTCTTCCTTTCAGCTACACCATTTTATTGTGGAGTATATGGAACAATATGTTGCAATTGAATGCCATGCTCAGTGCAGAAGTTGATAAATTTTTTGTTAACATATTCTCCTCCATTGTCTGATCTTAACTTAAGAGTTTGATGTCCAGATTGTTTCTCAACAAAGGCCTTAAAGGCCAAGAACATGTAAAAAACTTCACTCTTGATTTTTAAGAAGTATACCCAAGTGCGTCTGGAAAAATAATCAATGAAAGTTAAGAAGTACTTACAACCAGAGAAAGAAACAACAGGAAGTGGACCACATAAATCACTGTGCACAAGCTGTAAAGGGGCTGAAGCGAGTCAAGAGGCAAGTTTGTCAAAACTATCCTGATGATGTTTTCCGAGTACACATCCGGAGAAAACACCATCTCGGCAAGATACCATAGGAAGACCTGTCACCATATTTTATTTACATAGAGTTTTAAGAGAGCGATAGTTTAAGTGACAAAATTGCTCATGCCAAAGTTTTCTCACTTCATCATTATGAGCAACAAAAACAGAGGGAAGACATGATGACCCAAAGTTGTCAAAATTATACAACCTTGTGGAATAATTAGCAATTCCAGTAGCTAAAATATGTCTAGGATCTATGAGGTCCTTGATTACAACATCATGAGGTGATAATTCTACTATTTTCCCTTCAGCTGAATGAGTTATCTGATAAACAGATAGAAGGTTTCATGACAAGGTAGGAACACATAGTACATCATTAAAATGATCATTATCTAGATGAATGGTTCAAAATCCTACAACACTAAGAGATCTATCATCACCAACATAAATATGTTTGGTGTTACAATCATTTAAAGAAGAAAACATGGCTTTATTTTTGGCCATGTGGTAAGAAGCTCTAGAATCAATGAGGCTCTCATGAGAATGAGAAGAAGAAGATTCATTTAATGCATAACCAGATGCTTGAAAACCACAAGCAGAAAGTGACATTCTTGAAGATGAAGTTGAAGAGGTCTCCAAATTGATGTGGTGCTTCTTCATTGCTGCTTCCAAGGCGCCCATCTTTTTAAAACATTTGGACTCTACATGGCCATCACTATTACAAAAGTTGAAATGTCAATATGTTTTCTTCCCTTTGTTTTTAGTTGCCTTATCAGTTTGGTGAGTTTCTTTTTCAGTGTGCGACTGAAATTGCTTAGGACCCTTGTTTGGTTTAGGACCATACTTTTTAGGATACTGCTTCTTGGAATTCTTTTGATATGGTTGTTTTTGGGCTGCTAAGGCTTTCTTAGAAGCATTTCCAGAAGTGATAAGACCAAGGTGTAAGAGTTTTTCTTGTAATTTTATCAAAGAATCACAAAAGACATAAAAAGAGGGGTTCTTGTAGGTTGTTCCTTGAGAAATGATAGCTTGTCTAGTGGAATGGAAGGTGGAAACAAATACAGAGTATGTAGGGCCAAGCTTAGTAAGAATGGAATATATGAGGCTACCATCTTCCTTTTTGACCTTACAACCTTCTAAAAGAAGTCTAAGAGTCTTGAATTTGGACAAAAAATCTTCAATAAGGGAGAAATTATTGGGGTCCAAAGTAAGCAACTCATTTTCAGGCTGGTGGGCCCTGATTTGATTTTGAATGCCAAAAACAGTATTTAGTTTTTTCAGGGCTTCATCAGGGGTGTCAATTTCAAGGATATGAAATCAAAGACCTTGAAAAATGGACATTCCAATCAACCCTCGTGCTTGATCTTGTTTATTTTCCCATTTGGCGGCTTTATCTCGATCAGTAGGTTTATTTTCTTGTCCTGTGGCTATTCTATAAATCCCTTTACTTCTAAGTAAATCTACCATGTGAGGTAGCCACTGGAAATAATTGGTTCTGTTAAGAATAACCGGGCAAATACTTTCCATTTTTAAAAACTGAAGCCGAAAATGGATGAAACTAACTTCTCCAATGGAAAGATCTCGAAAAATTAGGCCGATTAAAAAAAATGGCTTCCGAATGAAGAAGTTATGCCTTTTTGAAAAAACTAAGTTGTAGATGCCGAATAATTACGAGAACGGTTGAAATTTGATGATGAAATTCTATTTTAAAAAAAAAATCCCGCGCCTTTAACAAAAACATTTAAAAAAAAAGAAGCTTTAGAAAAAGACTTGAACCCAAGACCTCTATTCTCATAAACTAACTTTACACCAAGTGAGCTAGTAAAAGGATTTTGTAATTGTTTGAAAGGAGGAAGGGGTTTTTTTTATTTTTTATTTTTTAATTAATTAATTAATTAATTAATTATTTTTATTTTTAACTCTTCAGTGTGCGTAAAATAAACACAAAATCCGAGCACAAAAAGAAAAGAAATACAACCCTTACGATGGAACGTTATATTTTTGGTTAGCCTTACTTACAACTATCCATTTTTTTGCTATTTCTGATTTCCTGAGATCACACAAAGACGCGGGGAAAGAACATACGTAGCAAAAAAAAAATCCCATCTTCCTGATTTTGATTTGCCAAGATCGCACACAACGTAGAGAAAAGAACATACACAAAGAAGAGGGTATAGATCTGAAAATAGAAAAAATATAAACCAAAATAAATGAAGGGAACCAAAATAAACAAAATGATTAGTAAATATAACTGCAAAACAAATACTTTATACCTCCAAATCTAAAATGACATAACTTGGGCAACCAGAAACCTTTTCACATGAAACAAAAGGGGTTTCTCACTGTAACAGATGATCCGGACACAACAGAGCCATTCTCCAAGCCTAAAAAAGTTCAAAAATAGTAGATCTAGAAAATGGTAGTGGCATGCAGTCAAACCGGCTTCGGATTTGGATCAACAACAGATGCGACCCTCAAAATAGCTCTGATACCATGTAGGAATTTAAAGAGGTAAGTTACTTAGATCAAACACCAAAGGTCACCACTCACAAATAGATCACAAATCAGTACACCAGTATATCATGTAGTTAAAATCCTCAAAGAGGGAAACAGTCCACGGCCTAAGCCAACGCGGCCACTTCAGACAATTTATTAATATAAAAAGAAAGCTTACATATGTTTCTATAGTAAACAGTCACCGGAAAAATGACCCTCCATGCTCTTTAAATAGAGATCATGGACCATTCAGGTGCTAAGCCACAGATCAAGTGTCGTTAATACCGAGGAGAGAGTGAACCGTCGGATCACAACAAATCGTGACCGTCAGATTATAAGTTACAAATGTACATAGTAAAGAAACACACTTTACCTAATTCTACACTAGACCAAGTTATACTTAACTATTTCCTATGTGTTGTAATATCCTAACAGAATAATTGCCATTAATTTTGGTAAAAAAATCCTCTTGAGATTTCATATGAGTTGAAAATCCAAAATCAATATACCATGCTTCACTTTATTCACTATGTGCCATCAAAATCGAGATAATTAACTTCCCATTCCTAGTTTCTTCAACAACTGTATTGGCACCGTTATGCTCCATATCTTGCATTTTTTCATAATCAAATTTTTTGCAATAATAAAATTATGGTCCTTCACTTATTCCTCCTTTTCCTTCAAATTTTTGGCAATAATAAAATTATGGTCCTTCACTTATTCCTCCTTTTCCACCTCCATCTCCTCCTCATCCTCTTCTGCAAGATCCGTCTCTGCCTCTTCCTCTGAACTAATTGAGACTCCATCCTCTGCCTCAAAAATATGATGCATTTCCTTGTGAATTATGTTGATTTATATTTCGATTCTGATTGTGATATTGACCCCTATTCCTTCCTCTTCTTCTATGCTTTGTAGAAAATAAATGTTCCACTTTGTCATATGCTCGATTTTCTTCAACAGTTAATACGAATCCACTCAATTAACCAATTTTAATTTTATTTAAATCTTTGGATACCATAATACTGGTGATGACCATTTGAAACTTTGACATAACACTTCTTAAAATATTTTCAATTAGCCTTATTTATGCAACATATTCACCTAATGGCCTCATCTGATTAAAAATATCTTGCATTTTTGTGATGTAATCATGAAAGTATTCATTATTTTATATATGGAATTTTCAAAAATCCCCCTTAATGTTTGCAATTTAGCTACAACCACACTGTCATATGTGTTCTTTAAGATATCCACTGCTTCCTTGGATTATTATACACCATTGATTCTTGGAAATATAGATTCTTCAAAGACACACCCGATAAGCGAACTTGCTTCATTGTATTTCTTAATAATTTCCTTTAGAGATTTCTTATTGTCATCACTCAATGCTTTGAATTCATTAGGATAAGGCATAGTATATCCATCAATTACAATTTCCCATAAAACTTTAGTGATGAATATAGGTTGCAAACGTTTGCTACAATGAAAATATTTTGTGCTGACAAGTTTAGGAAACACAATAGCGCTTGTCACCATGAGGAGAGAGAGAGATAGAGAATGCACAATGTGTCCCACTTTGATCAGGGATAGGAACCAATGTCCCAAAAATTGGGACTGAACCACCACCATAAAATTATCCTTTTATTAATTGCAGGGTACAATAAATGCGTCTCAGTGCAATTCAAGAAGGGATAAACCCTTTAAAAGAATATTTATGCCCAAATATATGTTAAATAAAGAGATAATATAATCTCATATAAAACTCAAATTTCATTGTTCCTAAGCGCTCATTCTCTCTCATAAAACTCATTCACAACTAACTCATAAATATTATTTCCAAATACAACCTTGATATGAAGAACCCACTAATTCTATCTCTAAAAATTTTCACTAAGAAACATGAATATAAAGTTTAAAAATATGTAATATCAAGTGGTCTTATAACTTTGGACACGGGTTCACGAGGAGTAATTAAAAAAAAGGTCATTTTCTTTATTCAATATGGAATTCCATGCCATATAGAGCGAAAGATGGTATCCAACATTGATCCAATGGATCAGTAAAATGCTAAAATTTTGAAGTGTTCAAAAGTGCTCAAAACCAGTGCCAAAATGTCGATATTTCCACCTTGAATCCAATGCAACTTGAATTGTTCAAAACCAATATCGTATGCTCTCGAGATCGCGTTCTGATCGTTTTCTTAAACATCTAAAAAATTTGCAGTTGGTTGCAGGTACGCTGACTGGGCAGTTGACTATATTTTTTAGGGCCAATGGCAGTCTTCCAAGTGTCTCCATATCATTGGTCTAATTTTTCATTGTGTTCTGATTGGTTGAAGGTTGGTCGATGTGGTCTAATGAATGGAGGACACATGGGCCAATGGAGGGTAGCCACGTGACCTCCCAAAGGTGACTTGAAATTTTGTTATGGGCTGAGCGGGCCTCACGAGAGTCGAACACATGACCTATGGTCGGAAACACAATTCGTTACCACTATACTGCCAGTGGAACTTAACCTATATGGGTGGCATGTTGTATTTAACGTTTAATTTAATGGCAGTCGGGGGATGGGGGCGGGGTTAAGCCTTGGTCCCCAGTCACCCCATATCCACGAGACCACAGGCAAGGGCGCAGGGGGCTCACACTTAACCCAGCCCTAAAGCCCCAATAACACGACAAGCATACCACAGTTCAAGCCATAGTTAATATACCACAGAGACATGAAACCTTATATTGGTTCGGAGCCCGAGTCATGTTTGGCGCACAGTTTGAAAATAATCCTGGTGATAACATAAACACAACCACAATAAAAAGTTCAGGTTGGTTTGGCATGGAGTTTTTGTTAAACACACGCATGGTGGATGGAGAAACTAAACACACAAATAGAAAGATAAGCATTAGTTGCATATTACCATTAATATGATGTACATTTATAATACAATGAGGTGACCCTTGGATTCCACATTCCAAGGTCACTTGGACTCCTTTTGTGACCGTTCAACTTCCACACCTACCCATAGAGGATTAGGTGTCCAACATTCCCCCCCCTTAATCCAAAGGGGTATGTGTGAGTCCAAGAAGAGAGTTGTAATACAAATCTGCAAAGTATGCATGGCAGCACTTAGGCTGAATCAACTCTCTGAAATGTTGGCGTAAAGAGGTGGTTTAAGGATGACCACCAACACTAGAATGAAACGCTTATTGCAGTTCCCGAAACTCTTCCAAATCTGGCAAGAAGTTGAGGGCTTCTGCTAGAGGAAGTGTCCCTCATATTTGAAGAGGGAGACCTTAAACCTAGAAGAAGGGAGGTCTACAACCTGTGATGGTTTAAGGATGACCACCAACACTGGAATGCTTAATGCATTTCCTAGAACTCTTCCAAGCTGGAAAGAAGCTGAACTCTTCTACTAGAGGAAGTGTTCTGAAAGAGGAAGAATATCAACCTCACATAGATGGTTTAAGGTTGTCCACCAACCAAAGGCATGCTCATGGGCATCCGTGTCTCTGGCTACAATTTTGAATTTGGAATGACATATTGTGGCTCAGGCTCGCTTGAACTATTGTGTCTCTGGCTACAACTCTGAATCTGGAATGACATATTGTGGCTCAGGCTCACTTGAACTACTGTGTCTCTGGCTACAACTCAATCTAGAATGACAGATTGTGGCTCAGGCTCGCTTCATGTGGCATCGAAGCTTGTAGATGACCACCATTTTCCCCCCTGTCAAGTACAAGGTGAGGTGATGGCGAAAACTCAACTGCAAGTTTGTTAAATATTCTAGAACGAGTTCTGACATGCGACTTAAACATCTTCTTAGCTGTTGATGCCCATTTCCAAGAAGCCATCCATCCAAGATGAATCTTTGTTCTTGCAGGAGGCTTGTTTCTGAAGCATCTGTGTGAAGAATGGTTGTGCCAACCACAATTCTTTCATGGGTGAAGATCAAAAAAATGATCTTTCATATCGCCAACGTGATCACAGTGTTGGCATTTTACAATCTGTTGTTGCTACTGTGGAAGAGGAGCAGGATTTGGAACAGCTGAAGGTGAACTGTCATAAATAAATTCGACACTCTAAAATTTGATGGGCTTGGAGTAGTTTGGAATATGAAAGGACAACTCCTTGTCATATCCAAGCCCTGTTTTGTGCTTGTTATGGACAAGATCTTCCCAAGGTCTGATGATGGGCTTGGGAAGTGCAGGCTGGATTTTTGCTTCTGCATGCAAATATGCTCTTGTACTGGGCTCAATGATCTGGATAGTTTCTTGTTGCTGATGGGAGTCCCTCTCAATTTTCTGAACAGAAACAGGTTCAGAATGATGACTCTTTTGCTGAAGTTCATCTTGCTGGAGCTGAGACTCCAACTGCAAAAACTCAATCTTGTCTTATGCATCTTGCAAGCAAGTTTGAATATTGAAAAGAGCGTTTTTGCTCATTTTTACCATATCATGAACAGTGGAATGAATGAGGTTATGCAAAAACTCTAATGCATCATTGATTTTAGCCATTTTTCTCAACAAATCAAAGTTACACTTCAAACACTGACACAACTATGAACTAAGAAGCAACACCCACTCACAATGTCAGTACAATAAAATGTCACTGCAAAATATTTTGTAAATGTGCAGCAAAAACTACTGTGCAATAACCCTTTAAGGCAAATTATTTCTCTCTTCTTCAAAGAACTATTTTACACCAACAACTTTAATTTGCATAGAACAAACCTCCAATGAGCAGTACTCACCGCTTCAAATTCCACTTAAAATACCACTTCCAATGTCACAGTGCGTTCATAGGTGCACACTGTCTCACAATGGAAAATAACTATCGGTCAGTTGAACATCATCACAATTGAAGTGTTTACATGAATTGTTTGAGAAGAATACTGCGAATTTTCCAGCAAATTTTGGCCGTCAAAGAGCATCAGCAACGTCTGACACGAGGCCTAGAGTTTTATGTTAACTGACATGGTCGATTGAAGCACAGGGTCACCACCATCGACTCTCTCTCCCTTCCCTTTTACGATGGAGACGATGAAGGGGAATGATTAGAATAATATTTAGTCGACTCGCGCAAAAAAAAATGGGCACGAAAAAAATATCATATTCCTGTTGCATCATGCAAGCAAAGCACGAGAGGAGCAGGACTAGGCCACTATCATTCACTCGCGGTGTCGATGTCAAAATATTGAAAACCGACACGAGGACACTAGACCTCGACGGTCCCGTCCATTTAACTACTTTCACCGGCTATTAACTCGTGACTCATGAGGCTCTGCTCGCCTGACCAAATTTTAAATACCCAAGGGTGACAACACCGTGGGAGTCGAAGGGACGGACGAGGCTGGCGGAGGGAAATGGAGCTCAACAGGATGAGGGAGGAGCACTCCAGAGGAAGGATCACCGTATGGAGGGAAGCTCGCAGGAGCGTATGGAGGGAGCCCGTGAGGGAGATGGAAGAAGCCGGCGGGGAGGTGTGGGAGCAGGAGGTGCGCTATTCCATAAAAAATTTTATGCACAGAGGGTTCAAAAATTGCAGGTTGGACCCTATATCTCCTACCAAATCAGATAATACAAATGATGACGGGCCATCATAGACTTCAACACATTGCATATAGCATAATAAAATACGCTCTATTCAACTTCAAATTTTTATACTCCACGACCTTCAAGCTTCAAAAGTGAATGCTCGACCTCCAGTTTTTTATTGCTAAAGAATGCCAAGAATGCCAAGAGCGGGACAGAATGCCAAGAATTCTGAGTGTAGACCTGCATAGGCCACCAGAGGGAGGAAACCACGCATCAAAGGAGCATATATTAGCAGGTGAAACACTAATGCGAAAGTAAAATGCTTCGTATATCATATGTGAAGAGCATATAATATAGTTGGTCTTGGCATTTGGAATTGAACAAGTTCCCGGGCGTCTATTCTGTCACCTGCACCTCTGTGCAGGATGCCCAGGACTATAATTGGTGGACGCTGTAGAATATATAAGATACCAAAGTTGGACACAATGGACACAAATCTCAAGCGAGTAATTAGGATTTGATAATGGCAAGTCTAGGGTAATTACAGGTAGAAGATGAAGTTGAAGCAATGGATGCTTTACAACATAATATTGGCTCTCTTTTATACGTGGCACTGGACCTTTGAAATCATTATGGCACAATGCGGAAGACTGTGGGGAGGCCAAGCCACGGTGTGAGGCTGAGCTGTGTGGAGGGATGGAGGTTGCGTATGCAGAGGAGTGTAGTTGTATACAGTGGAAGGAGGCCCAAAAGGTGGGCAGAGGTAAACTCGAGCTGGTAGGCCAAACACAGAGAAGGTCAGTTTTGCAAAAAATGGGCAGGACTTACAAGAGCATAAAAGCTAAAATGGAGCTAGAAAAATCTAAAAATGCTAGGACCTCACTTGCAGCTTTGATACCATGTTAAACACACCCATGGTGGATGGAGAAACTAAACACACAAATAGAAAGATAAGCATTAGTTGCATATTACGATTGATATGATGTACATTTATAATACAACGAGGTGACCCTTGGATTCCACATTCCAAGGTCACTTGGACTCATTTTGTGACCGTTTAACTTCGACACCTACCCATAAAGGATTAGGTGTCCAAGAGTTTTGAAACTCAACCATGGTAGCCATGAAACGAAACCGCGGTCAGAGCAGAGTTTAACTGTTGGCACACAAATTTAAACCAACTGGATCTAATGGTGGAAGTTAAGCCACGTGGCCCAATCTCTCCGCTCACTGGGTCATTGGGAAATTAAACGAGGCGACATTTTGCACCCAATCTGGCGCGAATATTTCTGGCACTGGGAGAATTTGTTGCTCGGCAGTTACGAGAATTGCGGATTCATAGGATGGTTAGTAGAGCAGTGCAGTTTGTAGAAAAGTTAGCAACATAACTTCACCATAGCATAAATTCTTCAGTTTTTGGCCAAATTGAGCCCAACAAGAGCCCAAATTCGGGTTTTTGACTATTCTAGAGCCATTAGAGACATTATTTTCAGATTTCGAGCACTAGAAATCGATGTAATCACATATTTGAGCACTTAAATGAAATAAGCAGAACATTGGAAGTTGGACCATGAGATTTATCCCAAGAGGGGTAAACTCCTTCATCATTTCTTTGTCTTGTGTTACTTTTTATGGTATTATTGTCTCTATTTTATGATACAAAATGAGTTTAAAAAAACGATTTATGTGCTTTTTCAACTATCCTAATTTCCTAAAAGACATAAAAAATTACTTGCACAATTCATCAAACCTTCGAGTTTTCAAATACAGATAAAACACACATGCACACACACAACTCATGAAGATGGTATTCCAGCCCAAAAATAAAACTCGAGGTCACCTTTGTACTTGACCCAATCAAGCAGGAAAACACATTATTTATACCAGCAAGAATGCATACTCTTCACAATTATAACGAGTGCACACATCTCCTCATGCATGTACTAAACAATGCTCCTCTTTGCAGGTAGGCTCTCCGGCACACACGCAGATCCTCACATTTTGGTTAATTCACCAATCTCTTTTTTTTTTCAAAAAATAAATAAATAAATTTATACCAATAAACACAACAAATCTTAATAATTTGGTCTATGCACCATATATTTTTGAAAAGAAAAAAAATTTATACCAACAAACCTCAAATAAGATTCTTCACAAGTTATGTTATGTACACAGGTTCTCATAGATCTTTACAACTCCTTACAATGCTAGCTCAAGAACTATGCAAGACACTCCTCCACATATTATGCACTTTGCATAGGATTCAAACCAGCAAACATTTTTTTTTTTTTGGATCTTGGGTGTCTTAAAAAATATTCCACAAATTTCACAAACTCTCAGATCCCTTACTCTAATACCAAATGAAGAAACACAATAATAAACAAATTACAGAGCAACATTTAACAATAATGCACACAACATCTCTAACTAATTTCATTATCAAATTGGTATATTTATACATGAGGAGAGATCTTTGGGAATCTGTCATCTCCATAAATCTCTTAATAAATCACTCCGCAAATCTCTCATTAGTCATTCCACAAATATCTCCAGAAGTCTCTCATTAAAAACAACAACTTTAATAATAATTACAAATGAGTCATTATTCCAACACATTTGAGTTAGAGACAATATTAAAATTATAAGTGGTTTTGCTAATATTCCCCCCATCTAGAATATAAAATATGTTTTTTTCTAACGCTTTCCCTTTACGCTGACCCTCATACAAAAGGTTATGCAAAATTTATGACTGCAGGCAAAAAATATCTTCCCTAAACCTAGTGGACTGGTCTAGAAAAACAAAAAACAAAGAATATAAAGTTTCCCTTAGAGAAATTGAAGAATGGGAAAGAGGCTTACTTGGAACCTATCGCAAGATTTACTTTCCTCCCAGCATGTAAGCTCCAATCGTAGCTCTGGTTGCTATAATTAAAACATGCACATATAATCAAAATAAGCCAAGGATCCACAACATCTACATATCATAATTCAATTACTATATTCAATGGATCAACAAAGCATTGAAATACATGATGTAAAAGTAACATAACACATATAGGAAAGTGGTATGATATTTGTATTAATATGAATAGGAGAGAGTTTACAACCAACAATAGTAGTTGATCTTGTAGATAACTCACCAATTTGAATTTTCCTTCCTTGACAAAAATCAAACCTCAATGTCACCCTAATGCATGAAGATGATGACTCTCTTAGATTCAAGGTAGCAACATGTGGGCATGATCAATCTCCAAAATCCAACCCTGATGTTGTAGATGATAGTAAATTTATAGGAGAGGTATGGTAGTTTAGGAATTCTTATCCATTTAAAAATCTAGGCTCGAGATCCACTTAAGATGGGAGGATGAAATCAAGGGATAAGAGGTGAAGTATCCAAGGTAGGATTAGATAGGATTCAAACTTCTTATCCAAGGCAAATGGTTAAAAGAATCCTTGAAATATTCTAGAAGAGGAAGTGTCGATATTATTTTTAATTTTCCCGAATTTCGAGAATCAACACACCCCCAACAAGGGAAAACTTGTTGCTGATCAGTGTTGGTGTTGAAGGAATCAACATGCTACTGAACGTAGGTCCCTAAGGGGGAAGGGTGCACTGGGCCTTAAATGCACTAAGAAACTCAGGGATTTGGAAAGGTCATGCTTATGGATGATGACAACATGTTCACAGTTGATGATTGATCTGATTTGTAGGCCTATTTCCCAGATGCGACAAAATGGCCTATAAAATATTTCCCGCTAAAGCACAAAGTTAGAAATGGTAGCTGATGACTAAAGTGATTTACCTTGTCAGAATTTTGGATCAAGAACATCTGGTCTAGATATCATCCGTTACAATACATTTACATCATGATATCTTTATTGATGGAGGCATACCCATGCTCAACACATAAGCTAACATTACATGTATAATTATCAAGAAGCCACGTCCACTAATGACAAAGTGTGGACCCATGATTGGATGATTGTCTGAATTACCATAATCATTATAATTTGTAATATTGTATTGATCTTGAAATCGCAACCCAGATGGATGAAACTAGATCCAGTGTCTTTTATCTTGTTCACTCAATCGTTAATTGTACGAGTCTAACCATGTGAATAAATGAGCCGAAGTCGAAGATGGTAGACACCATGTGATTACCAGCTAACGATGTAAGTCATTAACAGAAGCGAGAGAAACCAATGATGATGTTAATGGATCTCAAGATACTGTAGTACAATATGTACGGTGTGAATGAATGAGATGAAGTCAATCACCATAGAAAATATTTCGGTCGAAGGCCAATGATGTAAACCCACTACCAAGAGCGAGGAAAATTGTCATTGATGTATACAAGTTCCAAGGTACCAAAGAGAGTTTCTAAGTCAACTTCCTAGATAATGAGTTGATGTCGATAGGAAGTGACCCGTCGAAGGAGGGCCTTGATGTATCCCCCGTCAACTACAAAAAACAAGTATCATGATTGGAGACATAATTATGTTGATGTGGAACTAGTTGAGGAACAATAGACATGAATGTAGGCTTAAGAGTATCATAGCGGATATCAACTGATTGAATTCTCTTGGAAACATTGACGAAACTGAATGGTGTTGGCGACATTGACCCAAAACCAAAAGAGGAGGCTTTGATATGGTGTGATGAACCAAAAGAAAAACATATTTCCAAACCCAACAGTCATGGAGATGAAGTGAAATAATGTCATGTTCAAGAGCGTGTCGCTACCATTAATATCTAGTGTATCCCATTTTCCCAATTTCCCCAACCATTGCTGGTCAACACCTATTTATTTTTCAATAAGCTTGAGGAGTATTACATATGATTGATTTGTAAGTTCACCCTTTAGATGAATCCCTCTGAGTATATTTAATGAACCTTGATAAGGAGTGATTTGGTCTCGTCATGCTCGATGAGTCCATCACTGTTTGATGTTTTTACAAGTTCAGTGAAGGTGTAACTCAAATTAGTTTTCATGTTTAGAGAGTTTGAAAAAGAGGTGAAAAAAAACTCCAAAGGTTCCTTTTCATAAATAGTCTCTTGAGTCCGAAAATACCGAAAACAATACTCAAGAGAACCTCTTAGCCATGTTCGACTAAGGTATTCATTTTTCGTAATTAGTCTATCTCAGTTTGAAAAATGGTTAAATTTATATTGAGGAGACGTCTTTTCATTTACGTTAATGAGATCGAAAATACAAGTATTAGATAATATTTTCATGTTTTAGGAGTTTGAAAAGAGCTAAAAGAGGACTTTAGGGGGTTCCTTTTTCATAGTTTTATAGAGCCCGAAAAAGCACTAAAAGTGTGCTCTTTGGTCAAAATGACCTGTTTTGATTCAAAACATGATAAAATCTGTTAGATAACTGTCAACCTACTCAGAACACCACCAAAATATTAAAAATACCTATTTCATGATAAAATTGGATCATATTTAGGTTAAAACATTAAAATATTAATAAAATAACTATGAAAATGACCCTAAAATAGGAAAAAGGTAATTCATTTTTACCATTTCACATTTTACCTCTTAGTGAGTGAGTTCTAAGTGATTTTTTCCCTCGATATTTTTTTGCTAAAATCAACCAATATGGTGTACAATTTTGATCATTATCACTTCCAGGTAGGAGCTATAACCTTCCTCTTTCTTTTCATACTTCCATTTTGTTATTTCATGCAAGTTTTTTAGTTTTGGAAGGCCTTAGGGATCTAATTTCCCACCCCAGGTACAACGCACCCCCAACAAGTCTAAAGGAGCATTGAAAAGAAAATAAATGCACCGAGGAGGGTGCTACAACGCATTGCATCCCCTTAGAGGGGAGTGCTAAACACAATTCATAAATTTATTTTCCTATTTCTCCCAAAATTTCTGTAGTTTTTTGCATGAGGTTTGTCGTAATGATCCTTCTTGTGATGTTTCAGGTTTCTACTCGAACAAAATGACTTTAATATGGAAATAAATACAACATGAGCAACAAGATATGAATGCAACAAATGATCCAACCATTATCCAGGCATTAAGGAATTGTGGGCTACTAAAATTATTCTGGCTTCCTAGTATGAGGCAAAAAATGATGTTGTTAGAATATCTTGTGTGAGCATGGGATGTTTAGGCACAAACATTTAAAATTGGAGCACATATACTTGAGATACAAGTGGAATATATATACTTCTTTACAGGTCTATCAAGGTGAGGTGCCCCCATCTCTTTATCTGGTTCGAGGAGGGGTGGAGAGAGAATCAAGGATTACATCAGTGTACACTATAGACCAAGATCCCAATCGACTAAGGATGGGAAGTTGAGATCAATGATGTGGTCTGATTTCCTCTAAGGACGATCCTATTTACCATTTCTAGATTGGCTAGTAGTGCTACTCTACATTTGGCCAATAGGTCTCATATGCAACACGCTCTAAAGTGTATGGAGTTGACAACATTCAATTGGAGCAAGGGAGTACTGGTAAACATGAAAGAAAAACTGACCAAGGCAAAGGGTGGATGGTTGAATAATTTTGGCTCTAGTTTGATCTTGATTTCTTTTGCCTAAGAGAGGATTCCATTACTACGACCACATCATATCTCACTCAAGCCCATATATCAAAGAGTCCCACGGATGAGGTGGGTGGATCTCATGTCCAGACATGAATGTTTATCATTGGGGAGCTTCACACAAGTCTTCTTCAGATGGTTGCGCATGCAAATCATTATGATTAAAGAATATCCATATGCAAGGATGAATTTTCATGGATACCCAGAGCTCGTGCTTCCTGATGGCGAGCAATGGGGTTCCATAGGTAAAACAAGAAATATTTGATCATTTTTGGATTTTAAGTTTTACAATTTTTTTTATGAATTTTGATGTATCCGAGACTAAATTATTGATTTCTACATGCAGATATTGGATCCATTCGACCTGTGGGTTCTTCTTATCTTCCATGTGCAAGAGTCCCACAACTGACACCAACAACAATACAAGTTACTACAACAAGACGAGAGGTACTACACGATCTCAATGTGGCCAAGACTCTTGCAAAGGTCGAGCGACACAAGGAGGGGTTAACCCATGACATAGTTGAGACTAGGGTTGACAAGATTCCTATGAAACTGCAACGACATACTATTAGTGTGCCTAGCCGCATTAGCCGACTATTGTGCAAGATGGCTCATGCAGTGGCATGTTACCATGAGCACTATGATTAGTCTACTAGGAGGCTTATATCCATATTTTGATTGCATGCCTATTTTTTTGGTATGATAGACCGCGTGGCCATATGTGTGTCGGGCACAAATTTTTGTAAAACTAAACTTTGATATATATATATGTGTGTGTGTGTGTGTGTATACAATTATCCTCAATGTTTCTTATGGTTTTATTATCTCTTTCAATGTATGTGATGTGTATTTAATTTAATTATTTACTTGTGTCGCAAATGTATATCTAAAACATGAAAAATGAATGCATCTGTCAATGTGTTTATATTTCTAGAAATGCGTTGATATTGGATGAAATCAAAATTTATTTCCAAAAGGAGAACTCTCAAGAACATACAAAGCATAGCTGGACTTCTAAATGAATAGACATTAGCCAACTGTAGTACTACAAGTTGCGAGTAGAGTCTAATAACTATCCGACAAATACCATGAAAAATAACATCATAGAATATCTTGATCACTACGCTATACTCAACGATGTTTTTAGTAGAGTGACCGATACATATCCATTTTAAACTCACTAACTCGCCATTCAGAGCATATATAACCCATGCTATGGAATAAAGGTTCTGAGTACTACGACTAGCGCCATTAGAATAACCAACATATGGTTCGAGGGATGCCAAAATCTGTAAAATAATGTAAACATGATTAACAAAAAATGTAGGAAACTCTGAAGGGAACACACTACAAATGCACTCAACACACCTATATACAACATGTACACAGTGCACTACACAAAAAATCAAGCATAATATTTATTAAGGTACAACTCATTTCTAGGCTGCGCCAATGGAACTCCATCAAAATCAACAAGCTCATATGTTGGAAAGAACATGTTTAACAATATATAGGCCTACCCACATTGGCTCGAGCTTTCATGATCCTAATTTATCAGACTCTTGATCATATACCAAGACATGATCACCTTCTGAGAAGAAACGAGGCTTGAAATTCTTATCATATTGCGCCTTAAAACATTTCTTATGGGTTTCATTGGCCATTGTGACATCATGCCAGGTTTCATCTAAAATCGTCAGATGTAAGAGACAATCTTCTTTTATAGAAGTGGCAGAAAGAGATTGATATCAAGTATCAAAGACAAAATTTCACATTCAATCAGAAGGATTGCTTCCAGACCATATGCCAATTGGAATGGGGTGAATCTAGTTGCAGTCCGAATAGAATTTCGATATTCCCACAAGGCTACATAAAGTATCAGATGCCAATTTGATTTATGAACCCCTGTCATATGTTGAAGAATTATTTTCAAAACTTTATTGAATGCTTCAACATCCCCATTCGTATGATGGTAATAGAGATTTGAACTCTCATGGGAGATTCCCAACTTTCCAATAATTTTAGACATCATGGGGTTACAAAAATGTTTCCCATGATCTGTAACTGCGGCCTGTGGTACACCAAACCGTGCAATGACATGGTTAAAGAAAAAGACAGTAGATGTTTCGTCAGCGTTATTGTATTTAGGCATCGCCTTAGCCCACTTGGTAAAATAATCAACTGCTACAATGATATATCCATTCCCCTTGGTCGATTGAGGGTTACATGTCATGAAATCAATGCCCAATTTCGCAAAAGGGCCAACGATGATAACAAGGTATAAAGGAGTAGGTGGAGTCAAGGTTTTACGATCATATATCTGGTAGGTGTGACACTTTTGAACCATGGGAATGCAGTCTCAAAATATGGTAGGCCAAAAGTAACCAACATGCATGATATTCTATGAGGTGGTATAACCAAACATATAACCACCACATGCCCCAGCATGGAATTCATTCAAAAATTTATCAGCCTCCTCATGAGTGAGGCACCTTCGAAAAAATGTATTGATTCGACGACTATAAAGGGTGCCACCAATTATAATATAGTTCTTAGCTTGATATCAGATACATTGCTTCTCAGAGCGAGAGGTATTAGACCAGAAAGTCTAGTTTTGGAGATATATGATAATGTATCCACACCATGGGTCAAATGACACCATTAGGAATAACGAATCATCTGGAATAGAATTGCCATGAATTTTTTCAGTTTCAGTAGTGTGAAGGTCGCAAATTAGCTCAATAAAAAATAATGATTTCTTTGACTTGGATTTGATGACATCCAAATCAAAATTCTGGAGGATCACAATCCACTTATAGTAATTTCTAAAAAACAATTTTCATGACAATATGTAAGTTATGTGGTTGCAATAAGAAATGACCATATTTTTGCGGAGCAGTATATAATTGCATAATATTTGGACAACTTGGACAACCAGGACAACCACCAAAGATAACTTTTCGACATGAGTATACTTGACTTCGACATCATTGAGATTTCGACTCAAGTAATAAATATGATGCTCAATCCCTACATTGTCCTCCTCTACCAACACCATTGCAATGGTGGTAACTATAATAGTGAGGTACGTGAAATAATCACATTGGTAATCTGTGGGATACAACAAGGATGCCTGAATCAAAACATATTTCAAGAAATCAAACACCTTCTGATCAGAATCTTCCCAATGGAAGGGGACCCCTTTCTTTAACAAGTGAGAAAATCCTTTAGTGTGTTTAGCATTGTTGGAAACAAACCTCCGAATAAAGTTACCCTTCCCTTGGAGTCATTGAAGCTGAAGGAGGGAAGGAGAAGGAAGACCTAAGATCGCCTGTACTTTCAATGGGTCAATACAAATTCCATGTTTCAAAACCACGAAACTAATAAGTCAACCATAACTGACACAAAAAACACACTTATGTGGATTGAACTTGATTCTATAGTGTTGACAATGTAAAAATTTATCCCTAAGATGAATCAGATGATCAAAATGATGCTTTGAGTGAGCAAGAAAATCGTCCAAACATGGTTGTACAATGTGTTTGATGTCATGAAAGGTGTAAATAATTTCCCTTTGAAACATGGCCCCAACATTCTTCAATCCGAATGGGAGTTTTTGATATGAAAATGTGCCCCAGGGACAAATAAATGTTGTTTTATGTGTTTCCACTAGAATAATGTTGATTTGATTATAGCTCGAAAATCCATCCATAAATGAAAATATTTCACAACTATCACAATTGTCAAAAATATGGTCAATGAACTTGGTGGGATAATTGTCCTTATGACAAGAATGATTAATGTCTCGATAGTTGACACACACAGGAATTGTTCCTTGTTTTTTAATCGCAGGAATAATGTTAGACACCCAATTAGTTATAGGTACTAGGTAGATGAAACCAACGTGTAGAATTTTTTCAACTTAAGCTTTAATAGTGGAAATGTTCTTGGGATGGACCAGACGGAGGTGCTGCTGAACTGGTTTAACATAAGGATATGTCTTGATTTCATGCACAACGATGTTCAAATCGATACCTAACATCTCTTCGTAAGACCAGATGAAAATGTCTCTAAACTCCTAGAATAGGGCTTTATAGGTATTGATCTCATCAGGAGAGTAAGATGCACCGATATGTAGATTCTAGACAATGATGGGTTTGATCTAAATATTGAGAGGGATAGTCTCTTCAATATTCGAAAAGTTATTCTCAGAACCAACATCGTGAACAGATACATAATTCGTAGACAACTCAATGATATTGGGCTGATAAAGTTCACTAAGATTATCCACATAGGAATCTAGCCAAGAACGTTGGTGATGATCTTCCCACGACACATCATCTGGCAACATGATCTCCATAATGCTCTAATTAGTAGAAAAAATATGAGAGAAAGGATAAAATAATGTGCCATAATCTAAGGAATGATAAAGCCAATTAATAGAAGAGGAAGGATCATAATGAGCCACAAATGCTGAATAAATGGCTTCATAGTCTAGATCAATGGGCCCAAGGGACATATGGTCACCAAATTTGTTGATATTAAATTCATCTAGTACTATCCAATGATCAACTTGAGTAGTACTGGAAGATATCATATTGATATAGGTAACTAAAGTGGAGTTGTCGGGAATTGAAGAAGGAGGAAGTGAAAAGGTTCCCATGAGAGAGGAATCCTTAAGCAGTCCAACCCCAACATCCTGATACAGGTAAGATGAGGGGTTTCCCTCACAAGAGGGACACTTGCAGTAACTTGAGAACTAGAGGAAAAGAAAGTGAGTTTATAAATGGCCACTATACCTCCTTTATGAGGAAAAGTGAATTCTAAAATATATCAAAACAATACAACCATGGCATAAACCCACGTACAACCTAGTAGAAGATTGTAATCTAGCGTTTCGTCAATAACTATGACTTCTATGGATATAATTTTTCCGCCTAATTCCACTTGTAGTGAATTCAAATTCCGTAATGTTTGTAGCTTTTTCCATCAAAAGCCTTCAGAGTCGTCGGTGACTGACTTAATTGGGCAGAACCAATGGCCTTCTAGCTAGAAAAATACATAATATAAGTTTAGTCTCCCTCATACACAATGGAACGATGTATATTCTTACCGCAAATGATAACCTAGATCATGAAAGCTAATTGAGATAGAAGATGAGGTGTAGTTATCATGTTTAAAAACTAATATGTTGGAATCCGAGGGATCAATACATCTAGTTGCAGAAAGATAAGCCTTCTTTTGGGTGGGATAGTTTTGCAACACCTCGAGAGTGGACATAACTGAAGGAGATTGAACCTTATCCTCAACTATGTTATAATTCTGAGCGACTCTCTATTATGCAGGAAAATCCTCTCTATGGACAAAGACGATCCCTCTAGCCCTAGGATGGGTCTAGTAACAACAAGGAACAATCTAATGCCTACTTTCCTAGATTTCAAATGGACACAGATTGTGTATAGATCACCTACCTCGATCTGATGCCACTCCTCGCTCGAATCCTTTGATCTTTTGCACTCTGTAGTTAGACCCTTGTTTTCTCCAACATTTAGTTACCTGCACAAGATATCAAACAACAACGAACGTGAAAGCACAACATATATTTCACATAAAAAATATATCTAGTTGATCAAGGAGTACTAGAAATCCAATCATACATTAAATACAAGAATGGAAAGCAAGAATCAGTTGTATTATATTAATATCGAGAGGGGGAGTTACAACCTGTGCCTTGATGTCGTAACTCTCCTTCAATGGGTCCGGATCTAGGCACATCTCCAAAGCGCTCGTTTCAACTTGATACGAAGAGGCCAAAGGTCTCAACTCTCCTTTAATGCCTATAGCAACAATTCTCTCTCTGTTGTTCTTCTATCTATGTTCTAACTAGCATAGGTATGGGAGGATGTCC
Organism: Pinus albicaulis; assembly: GCA_034641835.2. Lineage (NCBI taxonomy): Eukaryota > Viridiplantae > Streptophyta > Pinopsida > Pinales > Pinaceae > Pinus > Pinus albicaulis. The sequence continues at coordinate 575,056,512 of CM076579.1, forward strand.
ATTTTATAGCAAGAGAAGAGGGAACATGGATCCACTTAAGGTGGGGAAATGGGTTATCCCTTTGGGTGGTTCCACTTTTGTAGGAACAAGAAGCCCAAAGGGAGAAGCTCGGCTCTATCCTCAGGAACAAACAACTATCTCTCCACCACGAAGCTTCAAGATTTCGAAGCTTCACTTCCATTTTTAAAAAACTTTCCAGAAGTTGATTAGCGTGGGTATGATTTCTATTCCAGTGCCGATCGGCACTGCCCCAGACCAAAAAATATAAGTCAGCGCGAGTGAGACAAGCAGAGGGCACGTCGCTCAAGATAAACATGTTTTTAAGGAGCTGCTTCAGGAATGCTCAACAAAGAGGTTGTTTAGTATGCTACAAGGGATATAATGGTAAATTTTCATGATGGAAAATAGACATAGGATTCACTGTTAAAGGTCCTCTAGGATCAGGAACAATGAGTATAGGGATACTGACAAATTTTTGTGTAACAGATTCCCCCTAAAGGATGAAGGTCGAATGAGAGTGAGGGGTGAAATTATTTACGAGTACGTGCTAGGACCAAGATGCCATCATCGGAAAACCTGCGCAAACAAGCACATATATACATATTTGAAATCTATGAGGTAATCACATGACATGAGGTATGGATGCAACCATCCGTAAAAGAGATCATGAAGCGAGATCCGAGGTATGGTGGCAGCCATCCAAATAAAGTGGATCACAAATATAGACTCAAAGTATGGTCGTAGCCATCGAGATAAGAGATTTAGGTGTACAATCATGAATAATACATATCGCCTCACAACCTGGACTTTATCAGACAAAATCCATGGTCTTGCAGTCCATCACGAACCGACCAAGTACACATTCAGGCATGCAATTGAATGAGTTGAAGTTGAACATGCAAGAAAATCGCCTGATTACCAATCAATGATGTAAACTATTAATAGATGCGAGAAATACCACCAATAATGACAATGGCCCTCAAAGTACTAGTAGTACAATCCATGAGATGCAAATAAGGAGTTGACGTCGAACACCCATGAAATCATCCAATTTAAGGCGAATAATGCGAACCTGTCGTTGGATGCGAACAACTTGCCATTAGGGCATTCAAGCTCTAAGGTATTGAAAATGGATCTCTAGATCAACTTCTCGGATAATGAGTTGAAGTCTATAAGAAGTGACCCATCAAAGGAGGGCCATAATTCCTCCCACATCATCGACACGAGACAAATGCGATAAGATAATGATGAAAGTGAATAGAGAACTAGGCAATGAATAGGACGCAGAAGGAAATTCTATTGAACATATCGGCGACACGAATCCGAATTTTGGCAATATTTGACTCAAATGGAATCAAAGGTCATGTGGACGAAAGTGGTGATTACATGAGAGGTAAAACATATTTCCCAAACCCATGGAGGAAAAGTGACGAATGTAGGATGTCCCCAACCCGACATGAAACATAAGATGTGTCATGTTCAAGAGTGAAATACTATTGACACAACTAATTAATACTTTCCATTTCCCCCCACCATTTCTGGCGAGTACCCCAATTATTTTTCAATACAAGCTTGAAGGGGATATAATATGCTTGTCATATAAGTTTGTCCTTCGGACAAATCCATCCTAGTACATTTTATGAGCCCTAGGAAGGAGGGGCTCGGTGTCATCATGGTGACGAATCTAATGCTGTTAAATTTTAACGAGCCCAACAAAGGTGGAAATTAGCTCCTTTTCATGTTTAGAGAGTTTCATATGACCCTTTTCGTAAATAGTCCCTCATACCCGAAAAGGTAGGAAACAAAGTTTGAGAGAACCTCTTAGTTGTGATTGACTAAGGTATTATTTTTTCGTAAATAATTTATCCGAGCTCGAAAAAGGGGTAAACGTATACTGGGTAAATGACGTTTCGTGCACTTTAATTAGTTCAAAATGAAAATAACTCCTCAATATTTTTACGCTTAGAGAATCAGAAAAGAGTTGAAAGATCACTCCAAGGGGTTACTTTTTCATGTATTTTTATTCGAGTTAGAAAAGTAATAAACTGGAATTTGCAAACATGCGATCCGTGAAGAAACTAACCCTGTCGCTGCATAAGAACAAACCCATAATATGTTTTCGAGGTAAAAAATCATTAAAATATGATAAAAACCCTAAAAGTGACTTTGAACACTTATAAAAGTGAGGAAAGTAAAAAAAATAAAATTACTTTTTACGTTCTCAAGCTTTGGAAGAAGTTTTTACCCTCTTTTACCTTAGTTCTTTAGGAGCAGATCATGAGAGATCCAGGAGGCCGATCAACAAGCCGTTGACACCAGGTAAGAGGCATACTCATTCCCTGCATTTCAATACCTATTTTGATGTTTTTCACATAGCATAATCATTTTGGGGAGGATATTTTAAACTTAGTGTCGCAGTGGATCGATGCGGTGGTCTCATGTTGGGATCGTGCTAGACTGTCATTTTTAAAATGGGCATAGCGCCGATCGGTGCAACTGTTTTTAAAACAGCCACGCCACCCGCAGAGAGCAAAAACACAAAAATTCTCTCAAAATTTCCATTTAAAATCAATTTTTTTGAATATGAATATTGACAAGGGGCTATATAAATGTTGTTGCAGGAAGGAAAAATAAGAAATCAAGGTGATTGAATGGAAGGAGAGAGATCATGATGAATTTGAATGAGAAACCATGGTAGACAAAGATTGTCTCACTGCATTGAGGAACTGTGGGCTCCTCAAGTTTTTTATGACTTTAGGCATGAGAGCACAACCAGATCTATTGTAGTATTTGATCATCATCTGGGATACGGGACGGGAGAGGTTCATTTTTGGTGATCAGGAGCTTGAGATTGAAGTGGCTGACATTTACTTCATTACCAACATCTCACGTAGAGGGGCACGAGCACGTCTAACTGGGCTTGAATCATGGGCGAAAGAATGAATATGTTCATAGGGAGAGCATGCTCAGAGGCAACGAAATATTCGAGTGGAAGGATATCAATAAGAAATGTGAACAATCTAACACTCAAAGTGGTCCTATATACTATTACACGTGTGGATGGGGTGTAAGCACCACATGAGGCCACCAAGGATCAGTTGCAAACTACGGTGGATTGTATGGCACCCACAATTTTTAACTGGTTAGAGGTTGTGGTGGAAAAAATGAAAAAGCATCTCACAACGTGTAAAAAAAATCGATTGAAGTAGTTCAGGTACATATCCATTTTGACACAATCTTCCTGGAACGGGTACCGTTGTTCCAATACCAGGGGGTGGAGGTAGCGGCACCGACACCATGGGAACCATGTTTGACGAGGTGGGCTGAGCTGATGCCTCATGGAGGAGGCGGGTAGAAGATGTCGTTCAAGCTCTCCTTATTTATATGGATGAGGCATCAGTTGATTGTGGTGGAGGATTGGCCATACTCCGGGATATATTTCTGCGGTGATCCAGATCTACAACTTCCATAGGGTGAGCACTGGGATGACAGAGGTAAAACATGTTTTTTGTTATATTTTGCATGTTTATTTTATATATATATATATATATATATATATATATATATATATATATATATATATATATATGTGATGATATTGAAACTTTATGCGCTGCAGATGTCGAACCGCAGAGGTTAGCTGGGATGTCTGCTATTTCCAGAAGGGTGGTGAGGTATTTCGAGGTCGGTTCATATAAGGAAGGAATAGATGTAGAAGAAGATATTACTCAAAACCTGGACGCTTTGACTGTCAGGATTCCAGAGTATGCTCGGGTTCAGGATATTCCTCTTTGTTACCAGCGTCACACCGTAGGAGTGTCCAATCATATTCACCAACTGCTGACTCGAGTTATTCAAGCAGTAGCTTGCTATTGCAAACACAACACTGATTAGTTTAGTTTTCTTTTTGTAATTGTAGTTTTGACGAGACCTACAAGTCTTGTTATGTACCAAAACATATATTTTTTTGGGGTTATGATGTACTTTGAAAACTATTTTCAAACCAAATCGATATATATATATATATATTCTATTTTCCCATTTTATACATGGAGTAATGATTACAATTTTCAAAAATGTCTCTCTAGAACATAATTAGCCAATGAATTTGTTAATGTATTCATGTGTTGTGGAATGTGATGATATGTAATGTAATCAAAATTCCTTTCTAAAAGATGAACACACATATACATTCTCAAAATTTGAGGGTGTTTGACGAAAAATTTCCTATTGACCTGTAGGACAACAAGCTGTGAATCCAGGTTTACAATAAGTTCTCTAATGCCAAGAGTGATTGATTTTGATAGAAGTTCAATAAATGCACTGTATTCAACAATATTATTGGTTGTATGACCTAAACATATACCTTGCATATATACTAACTCACCATTAGGGTCATAGATAACCCAAGCCGCAGAAGATAGATTTTGGGTACTACAGTAGGCAGCATCAGTGAAATCGACATACAGAGTCAGAGACATCTGTAAATCAAGTAAAAAAAGATAAGCAGGAAAACCGCTTGCAAACACACACCAAACCAAAATCTAAAAAAATGAAACACACACTAATGTACAAGAGTAATTACACGAGAAAATCATGCATAATAATTCTTCAGATAAAGCCCGTTTTGGGGCTTATCCAAAGGATTACCTTCATAATCAATTAGCTCATAGGCCCCTTTCTAAAAAACATGTTTTACGATGTACGACCCATGCCACATAGGTTCGACTTTTCTACCCCCAAATTATCATGTGCTTGGTCATAGAGAAGGACCAAGTCTCCTTCGGAGAAGGCACTTGGAGAAATAGTCTGATCAAAATGGGCTTTGACCTGTTTCTTCTGTGCTTCAGTAACTAAAGTGGCGAAGCGATGAGTTTCATCAAGCCTTTCCAGATACAGGATATGTTCCTCTTCTGGTGAGGTATTCAGAAGCAATTCTACAGCTAATTTGCGTGAAGGAATTTCACATTCAATCGGCAATGTTGCTTCAAGGACATATACTAATTGAAACTGAGTGAATCCAGTAACATTTTTAGCCGAGGTTCGGTAAGCCCAAAGAGCTAAAAATAGCATGAGATGCCAGTTTGACTTTTGCATCCCAGTAATGCATTGAAGCATAGTAACTAAGACTTTATTTATTGCTTCAACTTGGCTATTGGCTTGAGGGTAATATGGAGTTGAGCTGTCATGACACAAGCCAAACTAAGAGGTCATATCAACCATCATGTAGTGGCAAAAATGAGAGCCATGGTCCGTGACAATGACTTGAGGGACTCCGAATCGAGCGATAACATGATTGAAGAGAACTTGAGCCACAATTTTACCGTCAACAGAATATGTAGGCATTGCCTCGGACCATTTGGTAAAATAGTCAACAATGATGATAATATAAGCATGCTCCCCGGTTGAGTGTGGGTTACATGTCATGAAGTCAATGCCCCTTTTAGTGAATGAGCCAATGGTAATAACTGGGTGTAAGGGCGCACATCTTCCACTGGTAAGTATGGAAAGCATGGAATTTACGGATGGAAATGATGCATTATTTGAAAACAGAAGGCCAGAAATAACCACCATGAAGGATTTTTTGAGATGTTGCATAACTAGACATATGACCGCCACACGCCCTAGAGTGGCAGTTGTTGAGCACTCTCTCAGCCTCTTCGAAATTCAGGCATCGAAGAAGAATCGAATCTACGCTGATGCAGTATAAAGTATCCCCAATGATACGATATGTTTGAGAATGGTGTCGAATAACTCAGATCGAAAGGTTTGGGTTTGGAGATACATGATGATATCACCGTAGCATGGATCGATAGTGCTGATCGTGAAGAGAGTGTCATCTGGAATGTGCTCATCAAGATCAAATGGAGAAGAAGTAGAGGGAAGGGAGCATATCAATTTAGCGAAAACCAATGATTTCTTCGATTTGGAAGCACTGAATTCCAAATAAAACTCCTATAGAATGAAAATCCATTTTGAATACCCCCCCCTAGTAATTCACGGGTCAAATATAAGTCATGGTATTGCAGTCAGAGATCACAGTAGTCGTGTGAAGAAGAATGTAATGCCGAAAGCGCTGAACAACATGTACCGTAGCTAAAGCCAGTTTCTCAACATGGGCATATCGAGCCTCTGTATCCATAAGGTTACAACTGAGGTAATAAATGACATGTTCAGTACCATCATCGTCGGCCTGGACCAACACCATAGAAATAGTGCTAGAAGAAGCTGCTAAGTAAAGGAAATAGTCATGATGATAATTGGGGGGATGTAGTAAAGGAGCAATAATAAGAACGTTTTTTAAAGAATCAAAGGAGCATTGAGTAACTTCATCCCACACGAATGGGATCCCTTATTTAAGTAATCGTGTAAAGCCCTTAGCGAGCTCTGCATAGTTGGGAACGAAACGATGATGGAAATTAGCTTTCCCTTGTAGACTCTGCAACTGAGATAAAGGGGAGGGAGGGGGTAAATTAACGATAGCCTCGAATTTTAAGGGATCGAGACGAATGCCTTCTTTAGAGACGACAAACCAAAGGAGTCTGCCAGATTCAACGAAGAAAACAAATTTATGTGGACTCAAGCGAATATTATAGTGTTGGAAGTGTAGAAAAATTCCCGAAGGTGCACAGGATGGTCGCGGCGCTTAGCTGAATGAGCTAGAAGGTCATACAGGTAAGGCTGCACAATGTGCTTAACGTAATATAAAGCATAGGACATTTCACGTTGAAAGGTATCACCGACATTCTTCAGACTGAAAGGGAGATTTTTGTAAGCAAAGGTTCCCCATGGATAGATGAAGGAAGTCTTGTGTTGATCAACCAACAGGATGTTAATCTAGTTATAGCCAAAAAAACCATCCATAAAGGAAAATATCTCACTCCCAGCGCAATCATCAATGATTTGGTTTATAAATGGAGTGGGATAGTTATCCTTCAGGCAGGCCCGATTTATATCTCCATAATCGACACAAACGCGAATGTTACCTTGCTTTTTATTGACAGGGACGATATTGGACACCCAATCTATCAAAGGATTTGGATAAATAAATCCCGCCTTAAGAAAATTTTCAACCTCTCCCTTTATGGTGGCTGCCTTTCTAGGGTGCACAAGACGAAGTCGCTAACGAACAGGCTTCGAGTTAGGGTAAGTGGGTATTTCGTGCACCGCTATACTTGGATCGATGCCAGGAATTTTCTCATAGGACCATGCAAAAAAATCTTGAAATTATTAAAAGAGACTCGTATAGAGCTTGATCTCATCTAGAGAGCAAGTTACCCCAATGTGAATGTTATCAACAATTCCTGGTTTCACAGAAATGTCGCTGGCATTGTCGCAGTGATGCTGCCCATCTTTCCCTCAGAAAAGACTTCATGTGCTACCATGGGTGTCGAGAGTGTATCATTCAGAGCATGGGGAGCGAAATTTTTGAGACATGACTGAATCACTTCAGGGCTCGGGAGGAACTAGGGACGACGATGAGTATTGTTCCAGGGTGTTTCCTCAAGAGACGTAGTTTCCATGATACTTTCGTCAGATAGAAATGTCTCATTCAAGGCATCTGATGAGTCTGAGGAACCAAGCCAAGGATATTGGGAGTACGCGTCAAAATTCATGCTAGAAGTAGCATGTTCAGAATCATTAGCCGAAGTTGAGACAATTTCACAATAATTGACTTCTACAGGGCTTCACGACATGGCATCACTAAATGAATCAACCTGATCAGGGGAAGGGATGATCTAGGGATTAGATGAATTGGAGGTCATATTGACCTGAGCAGTGTTCAGCGGAGGAAGAGATAGATCCATTAGGGCAGGATATTTTAAAAGTCATGCCCCACACTTTCATAGGGTGTGGTGGTATGCTCGACATACAGAACATTGCCTTCTGAAGAAGTGGAAGTGAAAAAGGACAACTGATCAACATTGATGATATTTCCTTTGTGTGGGAAATTAAGAACACGAAAGAGAGTGGACGAAACGCAAAGCATAGTGTGACTCCAACTACGACTGAGTAGAAGATTATAATTGAGTTTGGCATCAATGAATTATACTTCAACGTTGACCGTTTTTCCTTCCAACGTGATAGGCAAGTTGGGGAGGATACCAAAAAGACGAGAGTCCCTTCTGTCGAAAGCCTCCAAAGTATTTGGAGACTGAATACGAGTTGGAGAATCGATGGCTTTCCAACAAGAGACAAACATGATGCAAGTGGATGCACCTTAATCCATGACTACCCGATGGTTATTATTTCCATTAATACCAACCTGGATAAGGAAAGCAATTTGACGAGGGAGACGCGGAACAAAATTTTCATGATCAAAAGTAATGAGGCTCAAATTAGATGGATTGATCCCTCCAGTAGCAGATAACAATGATTATGTTGTGACAGATAACTCTGAAGAACCTCTAGCACATACATAGTGGAAGACGCTTGAGCCAAATACTAAACAATATTTTAGTGTTGAGCGGCATGAGTGTTTGGATTATATGAGGATTTTCGGAGCACGCCTTTAGAAGGTGGCTAGACAACGGGATAAAAGATAGGCCTTTCAATATGAAGAGGGACAAAAGAGGGCGGGGGAGAAGGAGTAGGAGCATCAACGATTTCTTTTCCCGTCGACTGACGTGAATCCGAATGATATTTAGATATGGAAACTATAAAGAAGGATGCAACACCATTCATCTTGAACACCTGAGAACCAAAAGAGGTGGAAGATTGGGGTTGTTCCACCATTTGAGTCTGCTGATATGGAAACGGCTCTTTAAGAAAAACCAAAGTCCCTTGAGCACCCTTTATTAAACAACTCACCTCAGCCCGTCGAGCATAGTCTTTGGTATAGTGCTAATCATCACATATCAGGCAAGGGTACTTTGATTTACGTTTAGCTCCATCGTCAGTGTGAGGTTTGGGGGAATCTTATTTTGGGGCATTATATCTAGATTTACCTTTGCCCTTCTTTTTTCCTTTAGAGGATTTTTTGGCCACAGAATACTGAACGTCATTAACCTCTGAAGTTATTCCAGGATTCAGAGGATTTTGAGGAACAAAATCCAATGGAGAAGAATATTTCTGCTTAGAAGAAGAAGAAGACTTCCAAGAATTCTGGGAAATAGAACCAATGATGTCTTCCACCGGTGGTGTCACCGGGGATTTTGAGGTTGCATACTGAGAACTCGGGTGCAGAGCATCAGGTAAAATATCATATAACGTGCCGGATTGGGAATAAACAAAATCAAGGTACTGAGCATGAGAAATGGCTTGCTCTTTTGTGGCAGCTGCCCCCATAGCAATATCCTTGGTGATATGATTGACAAATGATTTTCTAAACCATTTAGTAAAAAGTTGATCAGGAATATCAAAATTGATCAAACGATGATGTTGTCTCCATTCATGGATATGATTAGAGGTATGCGTAGCAATATATTTCTTCAAGGATGTAAGGAGATGGGTTCATGTCTCATAACGAACATGCAACTGAAAATGTGTAAGAAAATCCATGGCTAAAGAATTGAAGTCCTGAAAATTTCTGCGTGGAAGTTCAATGTACCACTTTGCATAGGCACCAGTCAACGTCCTTTGAAAAATATGGATACAGATGGAATCATCAACCCATGAATTGGAGGATCACCAAAGATGGTACGTCATAACGTGTGCCTGGGGGTACTCTCTAGACTTGACTCCAAACTTGGGGCAACCGCTCGGAATTTTGGTTGGAACTGGAAGCCAATATGGATTATGAAGAATTGGATCATTAGTAAATCTTGACACGTTGGGAAGCTCCAACGTCACGAGAAACAACACTTGTGGATTGAAAGGCATAATGTTCGGTCTTTGATACATGCCCATTTGCGGATTCCAACCAGGTTGGGAGAAATATGCCCCCAAGGGTTCTGTCCTGAAGGATTTTTCCCATATGAATTCTGTCCATAAGGATTGAAACCTTGTGGATTCAGACCATATCCTGGTTGCTGACCCAAAAACAGATTCTGACTGACAACAAACCGTTGAGGTCCATCTTGACCATAATTCGCAGCATACGGATTTTTCTGCTGAAAGTTTTGGAATGGAGTGCCCTATGGTTGACCCTCCGAACCCAAAGGTAACCTTGGGAACCCATTGGTTGACCTCGTGTGCCCAAGGGTTGGACTTGGGGCTTCTGGACAATACCCTAAGGATTTGACGACACGATACCAAGAGGTTGCTGAGGTTAGCCAGGTTGCCCCTAGTGACCAGGTTGACCCAATTGAACAAAGACTTAGCTTAGCTGAGAGGAGGGTTGCCCTTGCTGGACAAAAGTTTGACCCTAATGAAAGTGAGGTTGGCCTTGTGGACCAGAGGGTTTTCCCTGTTGAAAGTAGGAAAACTGACCTTGATGAACAAAAGGTTGACTAGATTGTACATAAGGCATTGCATGTTGTATGTAAGGTTGTCTTTGCTGCCCATAAGGTTGATTTTGACCATGCTGAAAAGTATAACCCCTGACTGAATGCTAGACTACCCTTGAAATCCTTACGGATTTAATAACAGAGTCTTCAACTGTTGGAAACCATACGGGATGTAAGGCTGCTAGTTAAGAGTCTACAAAAATTGATGATATTGATCATATGTTAACCCTATTGGACTAGATGATCCAATAGACATAGGAATACTAGCAACAACTTGGGAAGAACCTATGATGTGAGCTTGAGTTACACTCACAGATGGTCCAATGGAGGATTGGGAAAAATTCGACACAGAAGGATCCCCACCAGAAATCGGAGTTGATGGAATCAATGTAGGAACAGTGACAGGAGTCGCTGAAACACCGACACAAACAATTGGCTAAGCGGGAGTAGGCATAACTGTTACTTGAGCAGGGATGGAAACATACACGTTGGAAACAAGTGGACCAGGGGCAGATACCATAGTATTCTGCTAGATAGTATTGTAATAGAAATGCATGGCACTCGACATACTCGAGACCAGGTGTCCCAATGAGGTGTAACCATGTGGAATGTATGACTGGGTGGAAGGCTGAGAGGTCTGCCCCCCATAGTGAAAGCCCTTAGAAGGGAATTGATGTCCCTCAAACAAAGACTCATCTACACCATTGATGCTGCTTGAAACCTCCAAGGGAGATGAAATCTCTCCTTTAGAAGCCATGAGGAATAACTCACGAGCAACGCTCTGAGATGGACATAGCGAATGTATGAATGGTACACTAGGTTTATCAAATAGACTATATGGCCATTCAGGGGAGATTTCAATGTGATCAAATAATGGATTAAGAGGGTAGGAAACATAGCCTATAGGCACATCAGGAGGAGATCGAGTAGGAAGCAGTTGAATACTCAGAATGAGGGAAAAATCATTAGTTTGAGTCCCAGTCGATGACAAAGAATCATAAGGGACGTGATAATTTCTCTATGGAAGGGGATGATGCAGAGGACACTGAACTTGATGGTTCAACCACGATGATCTTATCTCAAAAAGAAAAGAGAGAAAAATATGATTAATTCAAGGCTTTAAACAATATATTTATAAGGAGTTACTCATGATATGGCCCATAAATATTCTAATAGGTAAGCCATGTGATCATGGCAATTAATTTTATAACTTAAAAACAAAATAAATAAAAAAGGGGTAAACTAGGAAAAAGGATTACCAGGTAGCCGTGAACTGCAATATACACCTTGGTGATCAAATTAAAGAGAAATGACCAAGGACTTAATGTATGACATCTAATATGCCCGAATGTTATCTTCAATGTATCATGTCTACAAGGCGGCCGACTCAGTTACCTATGGCATGTTTGCAACCTAATGGTGTCCCCCAAAATATAGGCGACAATACATGTGAGTCCAAGTCCGTAGTAGTGTTGTCTAATGCGTAACCGTTCGATGAGAGAATCCTAAAATATACTTGTCATACATCAATATACTTCCATACGTAGGACTAGATATCACCCCCAAGCTGTAACACATACTGTTGGCAACAACTCCTACGCTTAACGATTCCGGGCACTTCTCTAGCCTAGACCTATAAATGTGATTCGTTAGGTTCCAAATGCTCCTTAGGTTGATTGAATAAATTTTAAGGTTGATCTTGAATTATGTCTCAGTTTGAAAGTCCTACTAATGTCACCTAAATCCATAATATGCCGCTAAATGAGAGAAGAAATCATTCATTTCGATGAAAACTACGTTAATTGGGGAGAAGGAATTCATACAATCAACGCAGAAAGCAAAACAAATGCATGTAATGACATTCAATTTTCTCTTTAAGTGCACAATCTTAAAGCGAAGAAAAAAACATTTTCAATTCTTTTCTTTCACTAAACGCACTAGAAGAGAATCGAAATGAAACTTTTCATTTTTTAAAGCAAAATGAAACAAAAATATTTTTGTATTTTTTCTTATAAGCACAATGCAAAATGTAGAATGTAAATCAAAAGCGATCATTCGCTTTAAGTACTAATGAAATATCTCAAAACGATACAAGAGACAAAGATTTGAAAATAAAAGAGAGACCCAAACCAATTTCCTCAAAACAAGACACTCTTCATTTCTACACTGATCAACACCCAAAGAAAAACAAACTTCAGTCGAAAGAAAGAAATTATGATATATGCTTGATGGTGAAAGGAGACCCAAATGCACTCAAGGTTAACACTTGAAAGTTCTAATCGTAAGAACTGACCGATAGACAAACTTAATCAAATGAAAATCTTGAAAGATATGATAAGATTCGACTCAATAAGAAGTCTGGAAATCAAGAAATCACATAATCGTTCAAATGAACTGAAAACACCTAGAAACCCTAGGTTGATAAGGATGCAATTGCTTTGCAAAAGTGAAAACCAAATATGGAGAACTTGAATAAAAAATTTTGTTGAACAGAGAAGAACATGCGCTATCCAAACAACAAATAAAACTCATAACGATAAGACACAATGGCTGACAAATAAAAGGAAACCCTAAAAATTTGTACATAGAAATCGGCGCAGCTGTTTAGTTGCAAACCGTGCTAGAAGAGGAAAAGTGCTATTGTGCAAATGTATTCAACACCGATCGACGCAATTGTCAAAGAAATACCAGCGCCGATCGAGGAGAAGACGTAAAAATAAAAGGGTTTACTAAACTGACACCAGGCTTATCACTTCAATAGAGAGATAAAAGTATGTAAGCAGCTACAGAAGCTACCGAGACAAGGATATGGACACTCGACAAAGATTGATGACAAAACAAAAAATCAAAGAGTGAAAACATGAGACTTAAAGGCAAGAAATCCCCAATAGAGTCACCAATTTGTTATGCAGGAAAATCCTCTCTGTGGACAGAGATGATCCCTCTAGCCCTAGGATGGGTCTAGTAACAACATGGAACAATCTAATGCTTACTTTCCTATATTGAAAATGGACACAGATTGTGTATAGATCACCTACCTCGTTTTGTGCTGCTCCTTGCTCGAATCCTTTGATCCTTTGCGCTCCGTTGTATTATATTAATATAGAGAGGGGGATTTACAACCTATGCCTTGATGTCTTAGCTCTCCTTCAACAGGTCCGGATACAGGAATGTTTCCAAAGTGCTCGTTTCAACTTGATACGAAGAGGCCAAAGGTCTCAACTCTCCTTTAATGCCTATAGCAACAATTATCTCTCTGATGTTCTTCTATCTCTTCTCTAACTAACATAGGTATGAGAGGATGTCAATTTTATAACAAGGGAAGAGGGAACATGGATCCACTTAAGGTGGAGAAATGGGTTATCCCTTTGGGTGGTTCCAATTTTGTAGGAACAAGAAGCCCAAAGGGAGAAGCTTGGCTCTATCCTCAGGAACAAACAACCAAATCTCCGCCACGAAGCTTCACTTCCATTTTTAAAAAACTTTCTAGAAGTGGATCGAAATAGGTATGATTTCCATTCCAGCATGGATCGGTGCTACCCTAGACCAAAAAAGAGGAATCAGCGTGAGTGAGGCAAGCAGAGGGCACATCGCTCCAAATAAACATGTTTTTAAGGAGCTACTTTAGGAATGGTCAACATAGAGTTTGTTTAGTATGCTGCAAGGGATATAATGGTTCATTTTCATGATGGAAAATAGAAATTAGGGTCATTATTAAAGGTTCTCAAGGATCAGGAATGAGGAGTACATGGATAGTGACAAACTGTTGTGTAACACTCTCGCACGAGGGTTGAAAGGATATTTATGGATAACTCATTTGGGAGGCTTAATCGTAAACTTAGTAGGTATAGAATTTGGAGTAGGATCCGATGGAGATATAGTTGAACTGGTAAGTTGATCATTAGCTTGACCATTTGAGGGATTCACATTACCGTAGTATTTATTCCTTGTGGCTACCATAACATTAGTTTTTGGCTTAGCAGGGGAAAGCATCAAGACTGAGTTAGAGTAAGTAGGATCCAGAGCAACAATATTAGTCTCCTAATTTGGAAACTAACCTATCAACACAACAGGTGAAGCAGATGACTCAAGGAAATGATTGATTTTTTCCTAATGTGGACAGTCATGAGTGAAGTGCTCCTCATTACAAATCAAGCATGGAAAACAAGGTTTTTGTTTCTCTTAAAAATATTGATTATTGTGCTTATCCTGCAGAGGATTATCTTTCTTATTTTTACCTTTTCCTTTTCTTCTTACTTCCTGGTTGTTGGTATTTGCCTTTGGATGATTGAACAACATTGATCTCAAAAGTAGAAGCTTCGGGAGTAGAGGAAGGAGGGCTTTGAGTAGTCACAATAAGAGTCGAACCAAATGGTTTACTTGTCGACTACTGGTTGGCAGAACTAATCATGCCATTAGAGGCATGTTATTATTTACTAGAAGTTTGAGGAACAATATTGGAAGGTCAAAAAGCATTTTGTATTTTACCATAAAGCATACTAGATTAGGTATAAATAATATGCAAATACTGGGCATGGGAAATTACCTACTCTTCGTTCACAACTCCGCCCTTAGTGACGTCTTTGGTTATGGATGAAAAAAAATACTTAAGGAACCATTCCACTACAATTGGTTAGGACAACAGTTTTAACCAAATGATGAGGACCTCACCACTCATGAATGTGATCCGAAATGTGAGTGGCGTAAGTTTGTTTTAAATTGGTTAAAAGTTCATTTTCAGTCTCATGTCGAATGGGTAATTGGAAATGTGTTAGGAATGTGGTAGCATGGGTGACGAAGTTATCAAACAAATATATTGGTATTTAAATATACCATTTTGTTGTTTTTCTGGTGAGTGTGCACTGGAAAAGACACAAACGACAGAGTCATCATTGAGACAGTTTGAAGAACACCACAAATGATAAGTCATAACGTGTGTAGAGGAGTCTTCTCTAGGATTTCCATTTAATTTAGGGATATCATTGGGAAATTATGTGGGAATAACTGACCACCAAGGAGAATGATCAATGCGATCATTGGTGAGCCTGGTCAGATCTGAAAATTCAAGATTTGCTACGAATGGAAACCACCCATTGAGGTCCAGTGGAGGGAACCCTAGGTAAGATAGGATTACATGAGAAACAAGTATATGTGTTATAAGATAGGGAGGATTTTGATAACTAGAATACACATAACTTTGTTGCCCAGCTCCAGGATAACCTTGTAAAAGTTGAAACGAATGGATTTGGATTTGTTGACCGTAAGGATTTTGGGATATACCTTGATACAATTGATAGTGTTTCACTATTGAATTTTGCATCATCCAAACATAAGGTTGGTTAGGTTGTGCCTGCACCATACCATATACATTCTGACCCACTTGAATTTGAGGAATGGCCTGACCAAGCGTTTGTGATTGTAAGTTACATTGAAAAGGATGGGTATACATGGCTTGCGAAGCACCAGATACTAGCATAATAGGTTGAGTTAAATATGAACCCTGTAAAGGTTGGCTTACATTCATTTAATCTTGAATAGGTTTATATATGGGTTGATGAACAATAATTTGAGATGTAGGTGGAACGGGTTGAGAGATTAAATATGAAGCCACAATCGAACCAAGTCGTACATGTGCGGTATGTTCCAAACATTAGCAGCCATTATCGAATGTGGAGGACTCATATGAGGCTGAGAAATAACTTGAGGGTATGGAAATATCCCTATAATAGGTTTCCCCCTTACCGAAAGAGGAGGGTTATACGAAGGAAACTACACCCCTAGAGGAGGGTTCCCAATAGGAGGTGGATTGGGTTATTGTAGGTGGCCATACCCACTAACATAAGCACAAACATGCTACTGAACCATAGGAGTATATGGAGTAGGAGGAGGATAAGACTGTGTAACACTCATCAAAGACGTTCCAGCTGGAATCCTAGATGTAAATGACATGGGAGAGGTCCATGGACTAGATGTTGTGCCAGAAAAGGTACTAGAAAAATATTGGTAACCAAGTGGGACGTATGTGCCACCATATAAATGTGTATCTAGCAATGTTAAAAACATGGATGAAGTTACAAAATGGGTTGTCTCAATCATGGTATTAGATAAAAGCTGAGAAAACATAGCAGATTTAGTCATGGTTAACTGTCCCAAAGAGAGTTGTCGAGGGAAACTCGAAGGCGATTTGAAAGGAAAATAATGATACAAAGGAGCTTGTGATGGAGTATGAGGAGAAGGAAAAGGATGGGCCTGATAAAAATGAGCCCCTACTCAAATAAGAGAGGAGGATTGAGGCTCTTCCTGTGGAATCTCTTTAATAATCACAAGACTAGGTTGAAGTGGTTCACCGTCAGGTCCAATATATATAGGTTGTGGTTGGGTATGAGATAAAGGAAGAGAAGAGGAAGGTCGTGAAATAATAGATGTAGATAATTGAGGTGCCTCAAGTTGTATAACATCAGTTTGTGACATCTCTGATTCAGTATAGTTAAGTTCAATAGTGTTAGATAATGAGATTCTAGGTGCTTCTATTTCAACTATATTGGACTCCCAAGCCAAAGTAGAAGTAATCTCGAGTTCAAAACTCACAGGAAAAGATGATTCTGGTGGATCTATTTTAGGTGGAGGACCAAAATTAGTAGCTCCTGAACCACTAGATTCCATAGTATTTGTATTTTTGTGCTTCTGAGAATGACCATGAGTTGCCTCAGGTGGAAGAGGAGGCTTATTTTACATTCTACGCAAATGATAGAGTGTAGGGTGTTGTTCTTCCATGTTAGTTTAATAAATTTTAATAATTAAAAACAAAAGTAAATCAAAGAGGGTAATCTAGGAATAAAGGTTTACCAAGAAACTATGAACTGCAATATACCACCTTGGAGAACCAAGGATTTACGCATGGGCAGACAATCTCCCTGAATGTTGTGTTCGATGTATCACAATATATAAGACAATTGACTCAGTTACCTAATGTTAGGATAACAACCTATGGTGGACTTCCAAAATATACTAATGGTATGTGGAAGTGAATTCCGTGTTAGTGTTGTCTAATGTGTAATCGTACGATGAGAGAGTTCCCATATACTTTTCATGCATGGAGTGCCATCCAATATACCCGAAGGTATATGAAGAATGATCTAATACACTTACGTACGTGGAACGAGATATCACCCCTAGAATGAAACGATGGAAAAAAAATGATAGCCCCTATGTTTATAGATGCCAGAACACATCTCTAGCCTAGACCTCTAGATGTTTGTGTTGATGTTTCAACTGCTCCTTAAGATTGATTCAATAAATTTTAGAGTTTATCTTGAATTAAGTTTCAGGTTTCAAGGTTCACTGTGAATTTCACTTGAATATCCTAAAGATGCTATCTAGCATGACAAAGTGAAATCTTCTTTTCAATGAAAATATATGTACAAAAGGGAAGAGAACAACTAATGATGCAACATACAAGATGAAACAAACCAAATTGTTGAATCAATTCCCCTAACGCAACTGTTCTAAATTTCAATTTTACGTTCAAAACCCTAAATGCAATGAAAAATGCATAAGATTTTTCTTTTCGATCCGCTTAATTTTCAGATAAAAACTAAGATATTTGTTAAATCGTTGATAAAATAAACTATTCAGAATGATGGTTGAAACACCAATTATTTCAAGCAATCAATTTGATAATGACCTAATTGACAAGAACAAAGGAAAATGGAAACAAAATCTTATCAAAGTCACTCAAAACAAAAAAACAAACAAGATGAAGGTTTATGATAGACCAAGACACACTTAGGGACAAAAGAAGAACCAACTGGAACAAATCTAATCAAAGAGGAAATCATAAAAGGAATTTTTTTGCATCAAACAAGGGTCAACATAGGTGCTGAAATGGCACTAATGATCAACAACGCAGGTGCAGGGAAGGTTAGGGAGCGCTACAACACTCTCTCTCCAGACCAGGGGGAGTGTTGATCAAGATAAGGCCAAATTTTGACATAAAAAATCAAATGAAGCTCAATGAAAGGTCTTCCTAGAGTAAATTCAGAGGTGAGTGAGGCAGTGAAAGTATGTTTAATAGGTGAAACAAGTACTAGGGACAAGGAAACCACTAAGGGAATGAAATGATCCCTAGTGGAGTCGTCAATTTTTTATGTGGAATTTACGACTGTAGACAAAAGTATCTTTCCTAGACTTGGTGGACTAGTATAGAACAATAAAAATAAAAAAATATACAGTTTCCCTTAGAGAAATTGAAGAATATGAAAGAGGCTTACTTGGAACCTGTCACAAGCTTTAATTTCCTCTCGTCTTGTAAGATCCATTCGTAGCTATGATTGATATAATTATAACTTGCACATATTATCAAAACAAGTCAAGGATCCATAAAATCTACGTATCATAATTCAATTACAATATTCAATGGATCAACAAAGAATTTAAATACATGAATGTAAAAGTAACATAACACATATAGGAAAATAATATAATCTTTGTATTAATATCAATAGGAGAGGGTTTACAACCAAGAATAGTAATTGATCGCTCGAGTTGACTTGTCCTTCCTTGTCACAAAGCACACCTCAATGCCAATATTAGAGAAATATGTTTTTTTTCCTAATATTTCTCCTCTTCCTTTCCCGTAGTGATCTACATAGTTGTCAATTTATTTTGTAATGATTTGAAAATATGTAGTGTTTTTAGGTGTATTTTAGAGAATGTACAGACAAAATCCATTTAGAATAGCTATCTGAAGTCCAGGAGGAAATTGTGACAACTTGTCTTGGAGATTTTGGATATTAGAAGAAGAATTTTTGGCTCATGATGTACAAGGTTTTTGTCTTCAAACTAGACAATTTTAATGCAATACATAAATTTTTCCTTAAGAAAAAAAATATTCCCCACCATCCCACACTCATAAATATATATTCATGAAGGTGGAGGGAAATATTAGAGAACATGTTATGAATATATAGTTTCTCTAATAATTTCCCTCACCCCACTGTTGAGATTCAACAAGATGATGAGCTTAGTGAAAAGTAAGCACCTTCACTAAGTGGGGCCTGCAGGCTATTTTTAGGTGTATGTCTATTTTTAGACATGGTGAGCATATTCTATAAGTTGCAGGATTCTATTTGTATATGGTTGGTCAAAAGTGGAAAATAGATGAAATTATATTTTTAGAATATTGGGCGAATTCTATTTATAGATCGTCGATCTAAAAATAGGTGCATGTCGATTATTATTAACCCTTAATAATAATCCGACAATAAACATCAACTTATTCTCTTGGAGCACTTTATTTCAGTGAACATATTTGTAAAATCAGTGGGCTGAAGGAATTACGCAATTCCTAGGGTTATTGGTGGCTCATGCATGGAGGACTCAGTTAGAACTGAAGTGGCAAAGTTATGACAGAGTTGGAAGAGTAGTTACAAGAGTTGTTATTTAGTTTAACTCAGTTAAGTGAGTTAAACTCAGTTGAGCTAGTTTTATCTAGTCTAACTAAAAGATACACCAGTGAGAGTTTATTGAATTACTTATTTAATTAATTCATAACTAGATACTCACTTGCAATTGAAAAAATACAACAGTTAACTACTTGCATGTCAGTTCCAGTGGAGACCCAGTGGAGAGATAGGTGAAAGGGTGAGATGGACTATCTGTTGTGACTATAGTGATGCATTCAATGCATCTGACACACATTGGAGATGCCAATGAGGATTGCGTAGTCAATGCAAGGTCAATTCGAATACATTTAGGGGTCTTCTTCAATAGGGATTGTGTAGTGGAGGCAGGCTGTTAGGAGGCAAGAAATTGCTGCCTAGATATGCAAATTTCTGCATGACAGTGTGTAATGAATCTACATTGTACTGAGAGCTTGAAGTAATAAGATTTTTATGAGATTATTACATGATTCCATTGATATACATAATATATGATAGTTGGGGTTTTTAGCTTTAAGATTTCCCGTTAAACAACTGTGTTATGTGCGATTGAATTTATTCACATGTGTTTGCAATTGAGTTTTAAATTTCTGCAAGTTTAACAGTCGAAGGATTTTGTATTTAGCAAGAAGATAAATATTGTTAGATCAGGAGAATCCAGAAATACATCAGTATTAATAAATTTTTACATGGTATCGGAGCAGTATTTATCACTGGAGATTGCAATTGTGAAAATGTGTTGAGTTTTGTGCTGGTGGACAATTCGAATTTGCTGTAGAAATTTCTTGGTGCGACAGTTGAGTATTCATTGAAATGTATTTCAATGGGTTGCGATTGGAGTATGCCCTTGAGGGTAGCTCAAATTACATACCTGGAAGGATAGGATGGAGGCGGTGCTTGAAGATAATGGCATGAAGGAGTTCATTGATAACGATGTTCCTAAGCTTGCTACTAGCGATGCTGCAGGACTTGACGCATGGCAAAAGAAGGTAAAAAAGACAAGAAGAATTCTGTTGGAAGGTGTGAAGGACCATATTGTGTCAAGCCTTCACGGGAAATCCATTCCATTTTCAATATGGAAGGCTTTGACAAATATTTTCCAAAGCAACAACGACCATAGGAAGTTGGCGCTGAAAGATAAGCTCAGAAAAATAAAAATGGAGAAGGGTGACAATATTCCAAAATATCTCATGAAGTTTGTCCATTGTAGGGTTGAACTGGAAAGTGTGGGGATTACTATTGATGATGATGACTTGGTGAGCTTGGCTCTCCTTGGGCTTCCGAAGAGTTGGCATAGCTACGAAGACTCTGTCAATGGATGGGAGAAATTGCCGGGTTGGGAGCGACATTGGTCGGATCTTGTGCAGGAGGAGATAAGGTGAAGTACTAGGGATGGCTCTTAATCGAAGAATGATGATGAAGAGAATTATGCTTTGGCTTCCAAATCAAGGAAAGGAAAGGGGAAGAAATCCCATCCAAAATCCGAGGCTAAAGGAAAGAAGTTGGATTTGTCCAAAGTGAAGTGTTTTCACTGTCACGAACATGGGCATCTCGCCACTAACTGCCCACGGAAAAAGAAGAACAAGAAGGCTACTAGAGCTGCAGATGGAGAGGACTTAGCCTTGAAATTTGAACATGATTTCTCTTTGATCGAATTATTGGTTTCAAGTGCAATGGGATTGGTGTGGTATCTTGATAGTGGTGTGTCTTTCCATATGACTGGAGACAAGGAGTTGTTTAGTGACTTGGAGGAGAAGGATCTCCAAATGCATATAGAGATGGGCGATGATGGTAGATATAGTGTGACTAGAATTGGAACCATTACCTTTGAGAGGGAGTCAGGTAAACCATTTATGTTGAAAGATGTTATGCATTTCCCAGGTCTGAAGAAGAACTGGGTCTCGGTCACAATGTTGGAAGACAAAGGTTATGACGTTCTTTTCAGCGAGGGAAAAGCTTTCCTGCGACATAAAACAACGGGTCAAACCAAGAGGATAGGAATTCAAGTTAATAATATCTAAAATTTGGAGGTAGATGGTTGCGCTGCAATGATGGGCAAAGCAGAAGAAGTGGTGAGCCGAGATGAGGGCGAATTATGGCACAGGATATTGGGCCATCTTCACAATGTCACCTTGAAGATTTTGCAGCAGATTTATACTGGAATTCCCAAGGGTACTCTTGCGTAGCCAGATCAGTGCAAGGAATGTACTATGGGTAAGTTTGTGAAGACCACCTTTCATGAGAAGGAGAACCGTGCTTCGGTGATCCTGGAGAGAATTCACACAGACATGTGTGGACCTTTCTTGGTTGCTTCAAAAACAAAATACAGGTATTATTTTATATTTGTTGATGACTATTATCGTAGATGTTGGATCTTCTTCATGCAAAAGAAGAGCGAAACATTCTCAAAGTTCTGTGAGTTTAAAGCATTGGTGGAGAAGGAGTCGGGGAAGCAAGTGAAGGCTTTGCGGAGCAATAATGGTGGTGAATATATCTCGAACGAATTCAAAGAATTCTGTAGCAAAGAAGGAATTCGAAGAGAACTCATAGTGCCTCATAACCCATAGCAGAATGGGGTTGCGAAAAGGATGAACAGAATGATCATGGGTGCTGCATGACTAGGGCCTACTGGTGCACTTGTGGGCAGAAGCATGAAAAACTGTGGTTTATGTGCAAAACTGTTGTCCTCATAGAGTACTTGGCATGAGTGCACCCGGAGAATATTTTACTGGTAAGAAGCTTGATATTTATCATTTGAAGATTTTTGGCTCATTTGTTTACATTCATGTGACAAAGGACGCCAGGAAGAAGCTGGAGTTGATTGCAGAAGTTGGGATATTTGTGGGGTACAGAGAAACACCCCATAATTATCGTCTGTATTTTCCAAATAGTCGAATGACTATGGTGCGACGGGATATAAAATTGAATGAGGTGAAAGCCATGAAGTTGTTGCTTGAGAGGGAGCTACACTTGCATGCAGAGGAGGAACTTCTTGTTCCCAAAGATGAGCCTCTAGATGTGAATAAGCCACAGGAGGAGATTCATGGAGTGGAGGAGTCCACTCATGCAGAAACAAACATCAGAACAGGCAGAAATCGTACCACAAAAGCTGAGAGACCGAAGCTTGATGTGGCAGATAATTTAGGAGTCCCTACATCACAGCGCAGACAGAGACAGTCACGGGCGGTTGTTGGATACCTTGCTCTTGCTGGCCCAAGTGTGTCGTGGCGAAACCATATTCTTTTGAGAAGAAACAACGAAGGAGCCCATGGGTGAATGCATGGTGGAGGAGTATGACTCCATTGTCGGAAACAGTGCTTGGGAGATTGATCCAAGGCCGGTGGGTAAATCAGTGGTAGATTCGAAATGGATCTACAAGGTAAAGCAAGCTGCTGATGGGAGCGTCGAGAAGTATAAGGCAAGATTTTTTGCCCGAGGCTTCTCACAAATCAAAGGGATTGATTATGAAGAAACCTTTGCACCTGTCGCACGATATTCTTCCATAAGGACCATCCTTGCTCTCTTAAAGCAGATGGAATGGAACATTCATCAGATGGATGTGAAGACTGCATTCCTTAATGGGATCATTGAGGAAGAGGTGTAAATGGAGAAGCCTGAAGGATTTTAGATCTTAAAAAACGAGTCGCATGTGTGCAAACTCAAACGAGCGTTGTATGGGCTTAAGCAAGCACCACGTGCTTGGTACACATGGATCGAAAACTATTTCACTGGACTTGGCTTCACCAAGAGTGAGGTGGATGCAAACCTATACCAAATTGTGGTGGAGGGTAAGTTTTTAATCATTATTCTTTATGTTGATGATTAGTACTAACAGGTGATGAGCAGTTGATACACTCATGCAAGGCAAATCTTGCAAAGGAGTTTGAGATGAAGGATTTGGGCCTCCTTCATTATTTCCTTGGATTGAAAATATGGCAACGAGAAGGTGAATTTTTTGTGTCTCAAGGAAAGTATGCTCGGGAGATACTTGGTAAGTTTCACATGGAGGACTGCAAGCCCATGGATACTCCTCTTCCAGGAAATTGGAGGAAAGAGGATGCTACATCAGCAGAGGTAGTGGATGCCACTGTTTATCGACAGTTGGTGGGTTCGCTCATGAATTTAGTTAATACAAGACTGGACATATGTTATGCGGTGAACCAGCTTTCACAACCGATGTTTAAGCCTACCAAGATCTTTTGGAAGGCAGGCAAGCATGTCCTGAGGTATCTCAGGGGCACATCTAAGTATGGCTTATGCTACAGACAGACATATGAGGTGAAGTTGCATGGCTTCATGGATGCAGATTGGGCAGGCAGCCCAACGGACATAAAGAGCACATCAGGAGGTGTTTTTAGTATCGGATCTACAACAATTTCTTGGTACAGCAGGAAACAAAGATCTGTGGCACTCAGTTCAGCGAAATCATATTACATAACAGCAAGTCAAGCTGCATGTGAGGCTATCTGGATGAGGAAGATCCTGGTCGGTTTTTTCGGTTCACATTTAGATCCTACAGGAATACATTGTGATAATCAAAGTTACATTAGCAAAGGTGCTCGGTAGGAGAAAATTCGAATACCATAGAGGTAGGATCGGGATGAAGGATAATCCCTGTCTTTTTGAGAGGGAGTGTTGAGATTCAACAAGATGATATGCTTAGTGTAAAGTAAGCACCTTCACTAAGCGGGGCCTACAGGCTATTTTTAGGTGTATCCCTATTTTTAGACATGGTGAGCATATTCTATAAGTTGCAGGATGCTATCTGTAGATGGTTGGTCAAATGTGAAAAATAGATGAAATTCTATTTTTAGAGTATTGGGCGAAGTCTATTTATAGATTGTTGATATAAAAATAGGTGCATGTCGATTATTATTAACCCTTAATAATAATCTGACAATAAACATCAACTTATTCTCTTGGAGCACTTTGTTTCAGTGAACAGATTTGGAAAATCAGTGGGCTGAAGGAATTACATAATTCCTAGGGTTATTGGTGGCTCATGCATGGAAGAATCAGTTAGAATTGAAGTGGAAAAGTTATGACAGAGTTGGAAGAGTAGTTACAGGAGTTGTTATTTAGTTAAACTCAGTTAAGTGAGTTAAACTCAGTTGAGCTAGTTGTATCTAGTCTAACTGAAAGATACATTAGTGAGAGTTTAGTGAATTAGTTATTTAACTAATTCATAACTGGAGACTCACTTGCAATTGAAAAAATACAACAGCAAACTACTTGCATGTCAGTTCCAGTGGAGACCCGGTGGAGAGATAGGTGAAAGGGTGAGATGGACTATCTGTTGTGACTATAGTGATGCATTCAATGCATCTAACACACATTGGATATGTCAATGAGGATTGTGTAGTCAAGGCAAGGCCAATTCGAATTCATTCAAGGGTTTTCTTCAACAGGGATTGCGCAGTGGAGGCAGGCTGTTAGGAGGTAAGAAATTGCTGCATAGATATGCAAATTTCTGCATGAAAATGTGTAATGAATCTACATTGTACTGAGAGCTTGCTGTACTAAGCTTTGTATGAGATTATTACATGATTCCATTGATATACATAATATATGATAGTTGGGGTTTTAGCTTTAAGATTTCCCGTTAAACAACTGTGTTATGTGCGATTGAATTTATTCACATGTGTTTGCAATTGAGTTTTAAATTTCCGCAAGTTTAACAGTGGAAGGATTTTGTATTTAGCAAGAAGATAAATATTGTTAGATCAGGAGAATCTGGTAATACATCAATATTAATAAATTTCTACATGGTATCGGAGCAGTATTTATCATTAGAGATTGCAATTGTGAAAAAGTGTTGAGTTTTGTGCTGGTGGACAATTCGAATTTGCTGTAGAAATTTCTTGGTGCGACAGTTGAGTATTCATTGAAATGTCTTTCAATGGGTTGCGATTGGAGTATGCCCTTGAGGGTAGCTCGAGTTACATAGTCTGGAAGGATAGGATGGAGGAGGTTCTTGAAGATAATGGCCTGAAGGAATTCATCGATAGCGATGTTCCTAAGCCTGCTTCTAGCGATGTTGCAGGACTTGACGCATGGCAAAAGAAGGTAGAAAATACAAGAAGAATTCTATTGGAAGGTGTGAAGGACCATATTTTGTAAAGCCTTCATGGGAAAACCACTTCATTTTCAATGTGGAAGGCTTTGACAGATCTTTTCCAAATCAACAACGACCAGGGGAAGTTGGCGTTGAAAGATAAGCTCGGAAAAATAAAAATGGAGAAGGGTGACAGTATTCCAAAATATCTCATGAAGTTTTTCCATTGTAGGGTTGAACTGGGAAGTGTGGGGATTACTATTGATGATGATGAATTGGTGAGATTGGCTTTCCTTGGGCTTCCGAAGAGTTGGCATAGCTACAAAGACTCTGTCAATGGATGAGAGAAACTGTCGGGTTGGGAGCGACTTTGGTCGGATCTTGTGTAAGAAGAGATAAGGCGAAGTACCAGGGATGGCTCTTCATCGAATAATGATGATGAAGAGAATTATGCTTTGGATTCCAAAGCAAGGAAAGGAAAGGGGAATAAATCCCGTCCAAAATCTGAGGCTAAAGGCAAGAAGCTGGATTTGTCCAAAGTGAAGTGTTTTCACTGTCACGAACATGGGCATCTCGCCACTAACTTCCCACAGAGAAAGAAGAACAAGAAGGCTACTGGAGATGCAGCTGGAGAGGCATTAGCCTCACAATTTGAACTTGATTTCTCTTTGATCGAATTCTTGGTTTCAAGTGCAATGGGATTGGTGTGGTATCTTGATAGTGGTGTGTCTTTCCATATGACGGGAGACAAGGAGTTGTTTAGTGACTTGGAGGAGAAGGATCTCCAAATGCATATAGAGATGGGCGATGATGGTAGATGTAGTGTGACCGGAATTGGAACCATTACCTTTGAGAGGGAGTCAGGTAAACCATTTATGTTGAAATATGTTATGCATGTCCCAGGTCTAAAGAAGAACTTGGTCTCGGTCGCAATGTTGGCAGACAAAGGTTATGACGTTGTTTTCAGTGAGGGAAAAGCTTTCCTGCGACATAAAATAATGGGTCAAACCAAGAGGATAGGGATTCAAGTTAAGAATCTCGTACAAGCTAGAGGTAGATGGTTGCGCTGCAATGATGGGCAAAGTAGAAGAAGTGGGGAGCCGGGATGAGGGCGAATTATTGCACAATATATTGGGCCATCTTCACAATGGCACCTTGAAGAGTTTGCAGCAGATTTATACTGGACTTCCCAAGGGTACTCTTGCGCAGTTAGATCATTGCAAGGAATGTAATATGGGTAAGTTTGTGAAGAAAACTTTTCATGAGAAGGAGAACCATGCTTCGGTGATCCTAGAGAGAATTCACACAGATGTGTGTGGACATTTCTCGGTTGCTTCAACAAAAAAACACAAGTATTATGTTATATTTGTTGATGACTATTCTCATTAAAGATGCCAAATCTTATTCATGCAGAAGAAGAGAGAAACATTCTTAAAGTTCTGTGAGTTTAAAGCATTGGTGGAGAAGGAGTTGGGGAAGCAAGTGAAGGCTCTTTGGAGCGATAATGGTGGTGAATATATCTCGAACGAATTCAAAGACTTCTGTAGCAAAGAAGGAATTTGAAGAGAACTCATAACGCCTCATAACCCATAGAAGAATGGGGTTGCAGAAAGGAAGAATAGAACGATCGTGGGTGTTGCACGAGCTATGCTGCATGACCAGGGCCTACCGGTGCACTTGTGGTCAGAAGCATGAAACACTACAGTTTATGTGCAAAACCATTGTCCCCATAGAGTACTTGGCATGAGTACACCCAAAGAATCTTTTGCTGGTAAGAAGCTTGATATTTCTCATTTGAAGATTTTTGGCTCATCTGTTTACATTCATGTGACAAAGGATGTCAGGAAGAAGTTGGAGCTGAGTGCAGAAGTTGGGATATTTTTGTGGTATAGAGAAACACCCCATAATTATCGTGTGTATTTTCCAAATGGTTGAATGACTATGGTGCGATGGGATATAAGATTCAATGAGGTGAAATCTATGAAGTTGTCGCTTGAGAGGGAGCTACACTTGCATGCAAAGGAGGAACTTCTTGTTCCCAAAGATGAGCCTCTAGATGTGGATTAGCCACAGGAGGAGATTCATGGAGTGGAGGAGTCCACTCATGTAGAACCAAACATTAGAATAGGTAGAAAGCGTACCACAAAAGCTGAGATACTAAATATTGATGCGACAGAGAATGTAGGAGTCCCTACATCACAGCGCAGACAAAGAAAGTCACCTGACTGATTTACTGGATACATGGATCTTATGAGCAAGTGTATCGTGACAAAGCCATATTCTTTTTAAGAAGCAACGCAGGAGCCCACATGGGTAAATGCCATGGTGGAGGTGTATGACTCCATTTTTAGAAACAATGCTTGGGAGATTGTTCCAAGGCTGGTGGGTAAATCAGTGGTAGATTAGAAATGGATCTACAAGGTAAAGAAAGCTTCTGATGGGAGCGTCGAGAAGTATAAGGCAATATTTGTTGCTTGAGGCTTCTCACAGATCGAAGGGATTGATTATGAAGAAACCTTTGCACCTATCGCACGGTATTCTTCCATAAGGACCATCCTTGCTCTCTCAACATGGATGGGTTGGCACATTTATCAGATGGATGTGAAGACTACGTTCCTTAATGGGATCATTGAGGAAGAGGTGTACATGGAGTAGCCTGAAGGATTTGAGATCTTCAGTAGTGAGTCGCATGTGTGCACACTCAAAAGAGCATTGTATGGGCTTAAGTAAGCACCACGTGCTTGGTACACATGGATCAACAACTATTTCACTGGACTTGGCTTCACCAAGAGTGAGGCAGACGCAAACCTATACCAAATTGTGGTGGAGGGTAAGATTTTAATTATTGTTCTTTATGTTGATGATTTAATACTAACAGGTGATGAGCTTGATACACTCATGTAAGGTAGATCTTTCAAATGAGTTTGAGATGAAGGATTTGGGCCTCCTTCATTATTTCCCTGGATTGGAAATATGGCAGCGAGAAGGTGAGCTGTTTGTGTCTCAAGGCAAGTATGCTCGGGAGATACTTGGTAAGTTTCACATGGAGGACTGCAAGCCCATGGATACTCCTCTTCTAGGAAATTGGAGGAAAGAGGATGCTACATTGGCAGAGGTAGTGGATGCCACTGTTTATCGACAGTTGGTGGGTTCGCTCATGAATTTAGTTAATACAAGACCGAACATATGCTATGTGGTGAACCAGCTTTCACAAGCGATGGTTAAGCCTAACAAGCTCTTTTGGAAGGCAGGAAAGCATGTCCTAAGGTATCTCAGGGGAACATCTGAGTATGGCTTATGGTACAGACTGATAGATGAGGTGAAGTTGCATGGCTTCATGGATGCAGATTGGGCAGGCAGCCCAATGGACATAAAGAGAACATCAGGAGGGGTTTTCAGTATCAGATCTACAACAATTTCTTAGTACAACAGGAAACAAATATCCGTGGCACTCAGTTTAGCGGAAGCAGAATACATGGCAGCAAGTCAAGCTGCATGTGAGGCTATCTGGATGAGGAAGATCCTGGTCGGTTTGTTCGGTTCACATTTAGATCCTACAATGATACGTTGTGATAATCAAAGTTGCATTAGAAAAGGCGCTCAGTAGGAGAAAATTCAAATACCATAGAGGTAGGATCGGGGTGAAGGATAATCCCTATATTTTTGAGAGGGAGTGTTGAGATTCAACAAGATGATGAGCTTAGTGAAAAGTAAGCACCTTCACTAAGTGGGGCCCGCAGGCTATTTTTAGGTGTATGTCTATTTTTAGACATGGTGAGCATATTCTATAAGTTGCAGGATGCTATTTGTAGATGGTTGGTCAAATGTGGAAAATAGATGAAATACAATAAACATCAACTTATTCTCTTGGAGCACTTTATTTCAGTGAACAGATTTGGAAAATCAGTGGGCTGAAGGAATTACACAATTCCTAGGGTTATTGGTGGCTCATGCATGGAGGACTCAGTTAGAACTAAAGTGGCAAAGTTATGACAGAGTTGGAAGAGTAGTTATAGGAGTTGTTATTTAGTTTAACTCAGTTGAGCTAGTTATATCTATTCTAACTGAAAGATACACTAGTTAGAGGTTAGTGAATTAATTATTTAATTAATTCATAACTAGAGACTCACTTGCAACTGAAAAAATACAAAAGTTAACTAATTGCATGTCAGTTCCAGTGGAGACCTGGAGAGATAGGTGAAAGAGTGAGATGGACTCTCTGTTGTGACTATAGTGATGCATTCAATTCATCTGACACACATTGGAGATGCCAATGAGTATTGCATAGTCAAGGCAAGGCCAATTCAAATTCATTCAGGGGTCTTCTTCAACAGGGAGTGCGTAGTGGAGGCAGGCTGTTAGGAGTCAAGAAATTGGTGCATATATATGCAAATTTCTGCATGATAGTGTGTAATGAATCTACATTGTACTGATAGCTTGATGTACTAATCTTTGTATGACATTATTACATGATTCCATTGATATACATAATATATGATATTTGGGGTTTTTAGCTTTAAGCTTTCCCATTAAACAATTGTGTTATGTGCGATTGAATTTATTCACATGTGTTTGCAATTGAGTTTTAAATTTCCGCAAGTTTAACAGTGGAAGGATTTTGTATTTAGCAAGAAGATAAATATTATTAGATTAGGAGAATCCGGTAATACATCAGTATTTATAAATTTCTACACCCACCCTCATACATGAAGGTGGGGGGAAATATTAAAGAAAATGTATATTCATGATAGTGGAGGCTGGGAAAAATATTAGAGAAATCATGTTTTGGATATATATTTTCTCTCTATATTATAGAAAACATGAAGGACTACATGGGTGTGGGGGTGAGCGAAAATCTTAGATAAAATATATATTCATGACAATGGAGGTTGGGGAAAATATTAGAAAAAACATGCTTTTAATATATATTTTCTCTAATATTCCCCTCATCCCATCCTCATAAATATGTATTCATGAGGACAAGGGAATATTTTAGAGATAATATGTTTTAAATATATTATTTCTCTAATATTCCCCCCCCACTCCGAACCTCAGACATGAGGGACTACATGAGTATGGAGTGTGGGTGCGACAAAATATTAGAGAAAATATATATTCAAAATATGTTTTCTCTAATATATGAGGGTTGGGGTGGGGGGAAGTAAATTTAATGTTATCCCCAACCCCTACCCTCATGAATATATATTTATACGTGTTGAATTTTGTAAATATGTTCGGTCTTCATAATTAGTATTTTTGGTCCTTGATGTATATGTAAGCATGTTATTCATACTAGATACAAAAATAAAATTATTAAAATACATGTTCTTCATGTTGGTTGATAAAGGAATAAATTTGAATTTGTAAAAATTAAATTTTTAAGATCCAAAAGGATGAAGTCAGTCTCCTCCTAGTCAAGTTAGCCCAGTTAAAGGAAGGAACTCTTTTGACTTTCAAGATGCCTATTTAAGTGACTCGAACTACTCTCCAAGAAAAAAATTGGATCAATGATAAATACAATTTATTTTGTTCAACCATGTAAAGAAAACAAGCAATAAGGACAAATTGTTGAGAAACCAAGTGTAGTGTAGTTTAATTATTGACTCCACTTCTTGAAAATTACTTGTGAATGTTAAATTTCTTCTTATTATTTCTTAAGTCTTCTTCATGAAGAAATTATACAATTATTTAATACATAAATATCACAACGAGACAAAGGACATTGGAAATTAGGCCAGAGGCCAGGGAAAAACCACAAGGGGAAAACCCAACAATCCTTATCTTATAGAATCATAAAAAATGAGAGATATCCAAGACTATATTGCCACAAATATTCCAAGTTAAACCCTCCTCCAAGTCTCCTCCAACAAGTCAAAGTCAACACTAGTCAAACTCCTTCATATCTAGTCAAAATGAGAATTTTGGCCTTATAGTAGAGGTCAAATTTCGTCTCTGAAATCAACTCACAAATTTCTTAGAAATTTCACAAATGAAAGTTGTAGTAGGGTAGAAAAATTTTGATTCCTTCTTCTCCTTTGAATTCCTTCTCTCTCCTTTGATTTCAACCTTTTTTCTTCTTGTCTAGGTGCAGAAAATGATATATGATGTGATGAATGGATCGATTCTCTAAGAGGTCAAATTGAATCTTATATATGGCTGTCTGTGAGGGTCGAATAGGTGCCACTAGACCGACATGGTATTCTTGTGGGCTTATTGACTCTTTTGACTCTAAGCATGAAGAACATGTTTTAAAAGAATATAAATGAATGTAATAAATACATCAATGATAATTTTATATTGTGAAAATCGACTCTAGGTACAATTTCAACATGATTTCAAGAAGAATTCTATAGCTCAAGGGTAGTTCAAACTTTTGAAATGATAATTTATCTAATACTTGTGAAAATGTGAATTTCTGAGGCAAGATTATAGGACAAGAAGGTTGAGATTTTGAGTTTAGAATCAAATTATATGGATGAAGAATTAGGATATTTTTTTCATAGATGAGAAGATCAAAGCGAGTTTCTTGGGCTAGTTGACTTAACTGGGAAGACAGAGCAAGTTTGGCCTAGTTGTTGACTAAGACGTATCTCTATTGAATTGAAGAATTTCTCTATTAAAAAGGTAGTTGGGTTTTTACCCATGTAGGTTTTCCCAAGGTAAACTCTTGTTTTCCTTGTGTGGCTATCACTTTATTATCATCAAACCTTTTTGTTTTACTGTTGATGTGTTTTGTGTAATTTATTAATGATGGAATCATGTTGGGGCCTTGAAATTAAATAGTTTTGTGTTGCGGAGAACAGGTGGCGGAGCGCAACCACAGTAGACAGAGAGCTATAATGGTTGCGAAGAGGTGAAGGGCAGGTGGCACGACTGTTGCGGAAGCAGGTACAGATGGAAAAGGGAAGCAACATAAGACAATCAGTGGGATTCCCAACAATCAGGGAAAGCAGCAAACGACCGAGTGAAAAATAAGGAAGAACTATCAATCACGCTGGAAATGGAACAAATAGGCAGCTGATCAGTAGAAAGAGGAGGTTGGCTCAGTAGGGATCGGAGAGAAGGAGCTGTAGGAGATCTCTGTTCATGTTGTTCTGTTCTCTCTCTCTCATCATTTCGTTTTGTTCTATATCTTGTACTGCGATTGTAGTCAGTTCTACCACGCACGCTTTGAGGAGTGTTGTAATAGCCTTTTTTTGTTAATGCATCACTTTCTAATATAAGGCTGTTGTTCTGAGTTTTGTCTTGTGTTATGGTTTAGTGGGATATATAGCTATTTTGAATTTTTGTTTATCATTATGATTAAGTTAATGAGTATTGTTATCTGTCTGGTATTTACACTTAATCGAAGTACTTAAGTTATGGATGGTTTGCGTATTTACCATGCTTGATCGATACCTGACCCAACCCCAGCCTTAGTAAGGTCGTGACACACCTCGGTTGAGACACTCTGCTCATCGGAGCAGGGTGAAAATGCCGACGTTGTGCTAGACTACTGCGGTAACCCTTGTTGGCAACCTTTCTGAACCTGGGTCTCCCCCTGAGACCTCTTTTCTTGCCAACAAATCATGGATAAAATGTGTAAAACAATGAATAATTCATTAGAAGAAATTATTAAAATAAAATACCCTATTAGAATCAACATGGTATCATAGTGTTGGTGAAAGAGTAGCCTCAAAAGGGAAATCTAGATCTGCCATATTGTCAATGTCTTGAAAATCCCTAGTCCAAAATTCTTAGGAAGTCTAAATACCTAAAAAGGTCAAATTCCAGTGTGGACCAAATCTTAGTTTGAAGAGCCTCATGAATGAATTTCAAGGAAGCCCTAGCCTAATATTACAATATTCATCAAAACCATATCACAATAGGTCAAAAATATACTGAGAAAAATATCCTTGTTTGCAAATAATTTTTGATTTGCCAAGTGAAAGTTTAAGACTAAAAGCCTCGTGAAAATAATAATTGTTTTTTAAAGATATATTCTTATTATAAAGAGGACTAGAACCCTAATTCTGAGTCTCAGAGTCCATTTTAGCGGGTTAAAGTCCTATTTGTCTATAAAAAATATTATTACATGAAGAACTAAAAGGAATCCTCAGTTTGGAAGACCTCAAGTCTCATTCTTGTTGGATCAAGATCCTCAGGAGGTAAACAAATTAGTCTCTGATATAAATTAATGTAGGATCAAAATATCATACTGAGCATCAAAAGTTGATGTAGTAACCTGAGAAGAGCCTCATATTTGGTTCAAGAGGTTGAGAATCAGAGGAATACTGATTAGGGTCGAAACATTAATTTAAGATCAAACATCATCAACTTTTCATCATCTACACATAAGAGTTATGAAAGGCATTGTACAAGAAGTTTGTCAACACAGATCCATGGGTATGAAAGATAAATATTTGTTTGAATCTAATGTATTATATGCTTAGAAGAAGGATGTTGTTTTTGCAAACTTAATTTCAGTCATTAAAACTTGTTCTATCAAGTTAAGGACCTAGAATACCCCAGCTAATATTTCAAGAATAATGTCATACAATCTCTTGCAAATTGAAGGAAAGTGAGTTTTCTAAGGCTCCCTATATTATCATACAATAATTTATATTATAAAATGGAGACATAAATGGTATAAGAATCCAATAAGTACATTTTGATACATTGATATTGTAAGTATTCATTTTTGCAAGAATACACGAAGTCATATAGAAAATCCAATATGGGATATGCTTTTAAATATGGATGCTAAGTACTATAAAGACACATGGTATGTGTTTATGATAAGGTCTAGCATGACTTGTATGAAAGTTTAGATCTCTATCTCTTAAATATTGAAATAACTCACCATTGCAATATTGTATCAATGAGAAACCTTTAAAATGAACAGTTATGTTGAATTCCCTTCATTATTGATGCATAGTATTCAAAGAAATATTGTTTGTATGTGACGTGAAAGTTGTCTTGATATAACAAGAAGAAATGAAAACTTTATGATTCGAGCTATAAGATAAGTATTGAACATGTTCCTTGTGTCTTAAAATATGCAAGATATTTCATGAACCCTGCACTACATATGATTTCTAATACCGTAATTGTAGAAAGGTATCTATTTTATGATCTATGGATACTTGGTCTTGAGAGAAATAAATAAGGTATCACTGTCACTAAGTATTCCCTTGAAGGAATCTTTCTTATAATGGAAAATAAATCGAGTACCTCTTCAAGATAAAAAATTAAAGGCTCTCTTGAGAAATTCATTTGCATGGAAAAAAAATGAATGAAGACATATTGATTTGAAGTTTTGATTAAATCTATATTGCATCTACTGATATAGGTATTTGGGTACTGAAGATAATATTCAACCTTGAATGATGAATTTTTTTCGTTGCACATTTTAAGAACAATTCTTGTTGCTACAATGTTTTGAATAAGTCAAGCTACTTGGCTAAGGATCATGATGGGTTGATCAATGACAAGGATATAAAATATAGGGTTTTCAAACCCTAGCATGAAAAATGGTTTGAACAAGAAATCTCTATGGTTTCTGGACAAAACCCTGGGATTGGACTGATCTGAAAGGAGTGTATTAGTTCTGCTGTGCTAAGTGTCCTTTCAGTTAAATAAACGTGTACAATTTGTCTTCATGTGTTTGCGTAAGGAATGAGAGATTTAACCATGAAATATTGATGAATTAGTGAACTTTAAGCATGTAAATAAGCCTTAAAAATACTAAACAATAGTGAAAAATAGAGACAAACATTCACACATAAGTTTTACACATTAGGCATGATGAAGCAGTTCACCCCTCTTGGGCTACATCTGCTGGTCCAGCTCCCAATGGCATGTCTCTCTTTGTCATTATGCTCAAAATTGTAAATTACATATGTATTCATGCCTCTAATCGCTTTTTTCTCTACACCATTGGCTCCAGAATGCTCAAATTAGTCTAGGTAGACTCTTGTTTCTCAAAAATTGGTCGAAAATTGACCTCCCTATGCCTTTTTCCCAATGTTAGCTAGAAAAGCTCCACTAAATGTGGAGATAGGCAGTTAACAATAGTTAAACTAATAGTTTAGCCCTAAAATTAGGGCGTGCTCCAAATATGGCGGTTGGATAACTGGGCATTAAGTGGTAGTGGTGGGGTGGTCACATGCCAACCCTGCCGTAACCTCTGCATTTAATGGTTTAAACTCCTCCATATGAGTCAAAACTGGGAGTTAAGGTTTCAAAACCATTAACTGTCTCACTAACTTTGAAACCCCACCATGTGAATGCCGTTGTAACACCCGCCATATTAACCACCGTGTCGAAAAACACAACTATAACATTTAAATTTAACCCGCTCGCATCATCGCACTGATCGCCGGGGTTAACGTTTGAATAGTCGTCAGTTTAAAATTTTTATGCTGCGGGTTATTACACATGTGAACAAGTCTATTCTCCACTGTCGGTTATGGTTTAACTGTTGGTTTAAGTCCACAGTTCCAGTGCTTGGGCGCATGGAGGGGGGGGCTGGCCTCCCAAGTGCTCATTACAAAAATTTGTAAACAATAAAACCAAACCACATTATTATATAGTTAAGAAACAACGAATAGATGAATTGGTAATGGCTCTTGCCTTCGCTCTCAGAGGTCGGCTGTACGACTCCGGGGAAGGCCCAGAAATTTTAATACCCCATGTGTCGCTCATTCATTGGCCCATCCAAACCTCATCCAATGGTCCATATAAACTCCGTACCTTAAAAAATCAACAACTCAGAACATGCCACATGGCGCCATCCCGTTGGATTAGAAGAAATGGAATATTCCAAGAATATTCCTATTGATTGTACCTACTTGCTGACTAGGCATCCAGTCACCAAAATTTTGTTGTTTGGGAAAAATAACAGAACACGATATCTTCCTCATACGACATCGGTTTTTCGAACCGTTTGTGGCACCAAAATCTTAACGATGAGACCTTTTCGGTCGCTCAGGTTCGGACCTGTTTCGAGCACTTTCATTTTTTAGCATATGACTTGATCTCTTGATCACACCTCCCCACTGGGAAGCTTTTGGACCCTAAAATATCTCTGGACTATTGAACATGATGATGAGGAGACTGTGTCCCCACTCTTCCAATCTTAATCCACTGAAATTTCCCTAATTTCATTAATTGGAGCTTTTCATGAAACGACAATTTTTTCCTTGATTCTGTTGACCAACCATTGCTTCTTTTGACATTGTCATGATGCATATTTATTGAAATTGCAGAAAAACAACCTAACTTTGTAGTAAACATCTTGTTTCTACATTGGTCTATAATCAAAGGAAATTTGAAATTACTCTCACCTTGCATCCTGTCCTTATGGCGATTTTCTGCTAAATTAGCCCTAAACTTGTGTCAATTCCTGACCAAGTTTCTTCACCATTGTACCATGCCTTTCTGAAACCAAAAATGAACATTACTGAATCTTGTGCCTTCTTTTTCAAGTTACTTTGCCCTCTTTTAGACCTTTTAAACTTCTTGCACTGACACTTGGTTTTCTGCACCGTTCGACACCAATATCGACTGCTACAACTGCTTGTCATCTTCTTTCAAAGACAACCTGATTTCAAACTGAAACAACTCATTACATGTATCAGCATTTACATGAAAATGATTATGTAAAACTTCTCTTTGTTTAATCATCATCAATGTCAAGTTTTGACTTGCATTGGCGAGCCTCTTCATCTGCCCTGCATTAACTAAAGAAGAGCCTAGTTTTTTACGATGAGATCTCACAATGAAATCCTTGCCATATTTGAATAAATGGTATTTGTTCTCATGGCGATGAAAGATTTCTTTCCTGTCATACAAGTAAGGAATGCCCAACACCATACCTTTTATATCAAGCGGAACAACATCTAATTCGACCGTGTCAATTAAATGTGCAGTTATTGCAAAACACAACATACACTTCTTTGAAACCTGTAAATTTGCATCCTTACAAATCCAACCAAGTGGATATGGTTTCAGATGTGGAATGGTCTCAAGATTAAGTTTCTTGACCAAGTCTTCAGAGATTAAATTTTCTTGCGACCCACTGTCATACAATGGGTCATGCTTGGTATGTTTGGAAATGACCCTCACATGAAACAATTCAATTCTATTTTCTTCATTTAAATCTTGTATGTGACAGTTAGATATACTAGAACTGGGTTTATTTTCAATCTCTTTCCCCTTTATGTTATTTATTACCATAGCTATGATTTTTATTTCATCTCCTGAATCTAACCCTAGGTCTTGTTTAGCTATTGCAACAATTTTGCCTTTCTCCTTGGCTTTAAAAATTTTTGGTTTCAACTCTCGATGAAGTTTCCAACAATGCTCCTCATCATGGCTAGTTTTAGATCAATGTTTGCAAAATATTTTTCCCTTATCTTTTCTAGTATTTGCATTTCTCTTTTTCTTCCATTTGCCTTTAAACTCACTTTCCTCATTCCCATCTAAATTTTGTTTTCCCCTTGCCTCTAAATGTGTGGCTTGAACACAAACTTCATCTAGGCTTGTAGTGTTAAACATGAGGATTGTATGTCTTAGGTAGGTATGTAAACCTCCTATATACTTGAGCAAAGTGTCTTGGCTATGCAAATCTACTCCTCGTAAAAGAGCTCTTCTTCTAAATTCTTGAGTATACACTTGTACATTTTGTACTTTCAATTGTTTAAAATTTTGCCAGTCCATTATGGCTTTCTGCATGTGAGCTAATGGATAAATTGTTGTTTTATTGCAGAAATGAAATCAATCCATGATATAATAATCTTACCATGTTTTTTGATCTCCTCCTTTGTCTTGGCTCCCCACAAAACAAGAGCTGCACCTTTCATCCTCAATGAAGCTAGTTGGATTTTGGTGTCATCATCATGAAGGTTCTGAATTCTCAAATAAACCTCCAATTGCCTAATCCAATTATCAAGATTTTCTGCATTGACTTCACCATTAAACATTGGCAATTCAAACTTAACATCAAGTTTTAGAAAAGGAATTTTACTAGTGTTCTTTGACTTGTGTGACTGGTGTACTGAAGATGAAGTAGAGGATGATGATTATGAGGGTGAGGATGGTGACTTTCCACTGCCTCCATTTCCTCCATTACCCTTCCTTGATTTGTCTTCATCATTGTGACCTCTTGATGATCCTTGAACTTCCTTGTGAAGTTTGGATCCTTCTCCTTCTAGTATTTCATTCCTTTCTTGATAAAGGACTCTCACCATTTCAGTCATTTCAAGGAATGCTTTCCTGAACACTCTTTCTTCCTCTTTGGGATCCACCTCTTCATGGGTTCCTTCTTCTCTTGGAGGCATGCTTGATGCTGCTTCTGCTTCTCTTGGAGGTGAACTAGGTGGTGGAGAATGTGACAATATTGCCCTCCTTTTCTGTGGCTCACTTTGAGAACCTCTTGCTTCCACCAATTTTCCTTCTCCTCTCTTAAGCTTGAGCCTAGTAAGCATGAAAACCCCTGCAAAAAGTTAACAAATCCTTGCACATAAAAACACCAAAGATTAAAAATCTAGCTCTGATACCAACTTGATCTAAAAGGAGTGTATTAGTTCTACTATGCTAAGTGTCCTTTCAGTTAAATAAACATGTACAATTTGTCTTCATGTGTTTGCTTAAGGAATGAAAGATTTAACCATGAAATATTGATGAATTAGTGAACTTTAAGCATGTTAATAAGCCTTAAAAACACTGAACATTAGTGAAAAATAGAGAAAAACATTCACACATAAGTTTTACATAGTAGGCATGATGAAAATCTCCCAATGTCAACTAGAAAATCTCCACTAAATGTGGATACAGGTAGTTAACTGCAGTTAAACTAATAGTTTAGCCCTAAAATTAGGGCGTGCTCCAAATATGGCAGGAGGATAACTGGGAATTAAGTGGTGATGGCGGGGTGGTCACATTCCAACCCTGCCGTAACCTCCGCATTTAACAGTTTAAACTCTGCCATATGAGTCGGAACCGAGAATTAAGGTTCCGAAACCATTAACCGTCGCAATAAATTTGAAACCCCACCATGTGAATGCCATTGTGACACCTGTC
The DNA here is from genome assembly GCA_034641835.2 of Pinus albicaulis. NCBI lineage: Eukaryota > Viridiplantae > Streptophyta > Pinopsida > Pinales > Pinaceae > Pinus > Pinus albicaulis. The sequence continues at coordinate 575,096,459 of CM076579.1, forward strand.
AGATTAATCGCCGTGTCGAAAACCACAGCTATAACATTTAATTTTAACCCCTCGCATATGAATAGAATCGTCGCACTGATCATCGGGGTTAACGTTTAAATAGCCGTCGGTTTACAACTTTTAGGCTGCGGGTTATTACACATGTGAACAAGTCTATTCTCTGTTGCCGGTTACGGTTTAACTATTGGTTTAAGGCCACAGTTCCAGCACTTGGGCGCATGGAGGGGAGGGCAAGCCTTTTGGGGCTGTTCTCCCAAGCACTCATTACAAAAAAATTTAAACAATAAAACCAAATCACATTCGTATATAGTTAAGAAACAACGAATAGAAAAGTTGGTAATGGCTCTTATTCGCGCTCTTAGAGGTCGGTTGTTCGACTCCGAGGAAGGCCCAAAAATTTTAATACCCCATTCAAAGGACACGTGGTGGCCTGTTGGCTTCCCACGTGTCGCTCATCCATTGGCCCATCCAAAACCTCATCTAATGGTCCATAAAAACTTCGTACCTTAAACAATCAACGGCTCATAACATGCCACATGGTGCCATCTCGTTGGCTTAGAAGAAATGGAATATTCCAAGAATATTCCTACTGATTGTACCTTCCTGATGACTGGGAATCTAGTCACCAAAATTTTTCTGTTTGGGAAAATGAACAGAGCACGATAACTTCCTCATACGACATCAGTTTTTCAAACTACTCACGGTGCTGAAATCGTAACAACGAGACCTTTCCGGTTGCTCAAGTTTGGAACTATTTCGAGCACTTTCATTTTTTAACATATGAATTGATCTCTTGATCATGGACATTTCTATTGAAAGTAGAAACCCTAGATTTTGCAAGGAAGGAATGACACTAGGATGATGATATGGATGTAAGGAGACCAAAGAACAAGAGGGAGTTGATATGTTCTCAAAATATAAGTATTTTATATCTCTCTTATTTGATTATTACTATTGTTTTTTATTTTACTAGTAGTTAGTGTCTTGTCTTGGAATTATTTTCTTGGTTGTAATTGGTCTTCCATGACCTCCTAAAGAGGATTTCATATACATATTAAAGGCTGCCTATAATTTGGTAGCAGGTGGAAGAACAAATAAAAGTTGTGATAAGAGGGCTCTCCAAGAAATAGGGATTTGTGATGAGAGATATTGTACTAGATGAGATATGGACTCATAGGGAGCAGAAATATCAACAATATTGAAGTATGTCTTGACCTGTGCCAAAAATAAGTCAATGGTGACTTCCAAGACAAAGTATGATTGGATGGAAATAAGTACAAAGAAAAGGATTACCTCAGTAAGTGGGAAGAAGACTATGAAGGGACATCTTTTTAGGTATAATTTTGTTAAAATTTATTATCTTTATGATTTATGTTGAAATCCGCATCAGATTAATGTAGAGATCCTCTTACTCGATGAAAGAAGAAGTGTACATAAGAGCTACCTCAAGTATAAAGAAGGCTTTGTACAAGCTCCTTATATTTCATACACTTGGATCAATTTTGATCATATATATATGATTTATTTTCTTTAGATAATAGAAGAAAATGTGTGTTAGAGGGAGAAACATTGATTCAAAATATCTGTTTTAGAGGGAGTAGTTAAGGCTTCCTCGGGAACCCTTGCTTTAGCTTCAAAGGGAGTTTATCTTTGGATTCAAAATAAAGTATTTTGAATAGATAGCCAATGCACTTTAATAACATCAGTGGAAAAGGGAGCAACTAGGATTGCCATGGTAGGATCTGTTCTAAAAGGAACACCTAGTTAGGGTAAATTGAGAGGAGTCAAGATAATGGATCAAGTAAAGGAAGCAGATCATTTTATGGTTGAGACAAGGCATATAGCACAATATGTGTTGAAGTTCCAACATGGTATAGTTGGTCATGGCACAGTCAGTTATTCTTTGATATATGAATAAAAAATTTATATAAAATTGCAAGGATATACATATTCTAACTAGGCAGGGAATGCAAATGACATGAAGAATACTTTAGGAGGATGATTTAGTTTGAAATCTGCATAGATTTCTTGAACAAGTAGGAAGAAAAAAAATTTCGCACTCAACACTACCAAAGCAGAGTCACAACCTGTGAAGTTTGAATTAAAGAAATGTGACTTCTAAACCTACAAGAATTCACAAATTCAAATTGGGAAATTAGTGCTAAAGACAAAATAAGTTTGTAAATTTCTTCAGTTTGGGATCAAATATCGTGCATGAATAGGAAGCATAGATATGTCACAATGAGTGGTCAAGTATGTTGCAATTTGAATGAAAATTTATGTAGTAGTATGACTCAAGCTTATAGGATTGGTTGATTAGGTGCAGGTGACAACATGATGACGAGTAAAGGCACCTTAAGATCTAGTACCAAGAGTTGGTACAAGAACAGAGAAATATGGCTCCATTATTATCAAGCAGATTTTCCCAAGAAAATATTGAAGTGATTGAGAATGTCTCTACCAACAAGATGCAGTGATTAGATAACAACATCAGAGGACAATATTCTTATGAATAATGGTCCTATATCTCTCAGTGAGGGAGAATGTTGATATGATAACATCATGGAAAATCATTTTCCTAGTGTCAAATATGTTGAAAAGGTTGGGAGAATGGTCTAATGGAGGAAATTTTGTATCCCTGCATTAAAGATGTTGACCAGTTGGGGGGAATGGTCTAATAGAGGAAAATCGATATCCCCGTGTCCAAGATACCAGTTGGGGAGAATTTTTAATTTTCCACTATTCTATGTTATTACAATCACTATATCCCAATTCTTATCTTTCAAAACAATTTAATTTTCCAATGATCAATAACAATTGTAGATAGAAAAATAAATGCAATGAACAATCATGAGACAAATAAGAGACACTAGGTTTGGTCAAAGACCAGGGAAAATTAAAAATTCTCCTCAACTGGTATAGGCCCAATGGCAGGCTTGCAAGTGTCTCCATCTCATTGGTCTAATTTTTCGTTGTGTTTTGATTGGTTGAAGGTTGGTTGAGGTGGTCTAATGAATGGAGGACACGTGGGCCAATGGAGGGCAGCCACGTGACCTCCCAAAGGTGCCTTAAAATTTTGTTATGGGCTGAGCGGGCCTCACAAGAGTCGAACACATGACCTATGGTCAGGAAACAAAATTCCTTACCACTATACTGCCAGTGGAACTTAAATTATAAGGGTGGCATGTTGTATTTAACGTTTAATTGAATGGCAGTTGGGGGATGGGGCTAGGGTTAAGCCCTGGTCCTCGATCACCCCATATCCACGAGGCCGCAAGAAAGGGCATCAGGGGCTCAGGCTTAATCCCGACCCTAAATCCCTAGTAACATGACAACCATAACACAGTTCGAGTCACAATTAATATACCACAGAGACATGAAACCATACCTTGGTTCAGAGCTCGGGTCATGTTTGGTGCACAATTTGAACATAACCCTGGTGATAACATAAACACAACCATAATCAATAGTTCGTGTTAGTTTGGCATGGAGTTTTGAAACTCAACCATGGTGGCCATGAAACCAAACCACATCTAGAGCAGAGTTTAACATTTGGCGCACAAATTTAAATCAACTGGATCCAATGGTCGAAGTTAAGCCACGTGGCCCAATCTCTCCTCTCATGGGGGTCATTGGGAAATTAAACAAGGTGACATTTTTCACCCAATCCGACACGAATCTTTCCGATGCCAGGATATTGTCGCTCAACAGTTTCATAAATGGCAAATTCGTAGGATGGTCAGTAGAGCATCGTAGTTTGTAGAAGAGTTAGCAACAAAATTTCACCAGAGCATAACTTCTTCAGTTTTTGGCCAAATTGAGCCCAACAAGAGCCCAACTTGGGGTTTTTGACTATTCTGGAGCCATCAGGGAAAATTTTAAGGATGGCAGTTTATCTTAAAGTCTAGTAACCTTGGCGAATTTTATTAGTCCATAATATCCAAATTTTAAAATGTTTGATGATAATTTTGTAACATTTTTCAGATTTCTAATTAATTTATATTAGAAAAATATAATATTGGCGATTTGTTAGGTAAAATAATCTTATACTATAAAATTTGGGTGAATTCAATTTTAGAAAAATGGAAATTAGTGAATCATTTTTTTGGAAAAAGCATGGAATATTAGCCCACTTGCGAATATTAGCCCCTAAAGTTTTCCCTAGGAGCCATTAGAGACATTATTTTCACATTCTGAGCTTTACAAATCCATGTAATCACATATTTGAGCACTTAAATGAAATAAGCCCAACATTGGAAGTTGGACCGGGAGATGTAGCCTAGGAGGGGTGAACTCCTTCATCATTTTGTTGTCTTGTGTTACTGTTTATGGTATTATTGTCTCTGTTTTTATGATACAAACTGAGTTAAAAAAAATTAACTTGTGCGCTTTTTCAACTTTCCTAATTTCCTAAAAGACATAAAAAATTACTTGCACAATTCACCAAACCTTCAAGTTTTTAAATATAGTTCATGTTGGAATCACGATTTCTGTTAGACGAAACTCGTAGGCCAGAGTTAGGAACCACAAGAGGTGGTTATTCCATGTCGCTAAACACACGGGGAGCGTTGAACCCAACGTCCAACAATCTCCCCCCGAACGCAAGCTGGGTGAGTTTCGAACTCGAGACTTGTCACTCTGATACCACTTGTTGGAATCAAGATTGTTGTTAGACCAAAACCTGCAAGCGTTAGTCTCCGCTACAATCGCCAGAGTTAGGATCCACGAGAGGCAGTTAGTCCATGCCGCGAAACACATGGGGAGCATTGAACCCAATGTCCAACAGTTCAAACACACACGAACACACACAAATCATGAAGATGGTATTCCAGCCAAAAGAAAACTCTAGGTCACCTTCGTACTTGACCCAATCAAGCAGGGAAAAAACATTATTTATACCAGCAAGAATGCAGAATTCTCACAATTATAATGAGTGCACACAACTCCTCATGCATGTACTAAAAAAAGCTCCTCTTTGCAGGTAGGCTCTCAGGAACACACACAGTGTAATATCACAAAAGGGAGAATGCAGTAATAATGAAACACAATATAAGAACTACAACAAAGTAAACAATAAATCTATATACACATCAGAATGCACAGAAATAGCTGAGCCATTTGATTATATTGGAGGTGAAAAATAAAGTACAACAGTGCTCAAAATATGAGACACTCAAGCCACAAGGGTGGGATGGAATGACCCTGCAATGATTTCCCAAGAGGGATTGCGTAACTACTGATTTGCTGGAAGGTAAATTGCGTTGTCCCTGCTACAAATGTTGGGACTGCAACTTCTTGAAAGATAAAAATTAAGATCTAGGCAAAATGGGAGCTCCGATGATGCTGAAATTGTAGATCTGGACTCAATGATGGATTCCCAAGATAACCCAGAAAGGGTTTTTCAGATCTATAAGTCTAAGAAAACCACCCTCTTAGGGCTTCACATATATGCTGATGGGAATGTAGATATGAAGCTAGATCTCATGATATGATGGCTGCAATGGTGCACAATAAGATCTATGCAAGAAGTGCTAACCCTTTCACTAAATCCTTGGGCTAAAATCTCAAGATCTAGCTCCTCCATTCACCTCCACCAAAAATAGTTGCTGGATGAACAACAACTTCAGAAAACTGCACTGTCAGAGAGGGAGGCTCAATAGCCTACTGATGGATATGTCAAATCAGCCCCTAAATGATGGAAAAAATAGATCCAATGTGAGGAGATGATCCCTCACAGGATTTCTAGCTGAAGTACTGGAAAATTCCTTCCTCCAATAGATCTACAGGACTGGACTGCGCAATCCTTGAAGGGACTGCTGCTGCATGGAGGTAAAATCCAATGGCCTGAATGCCGGATGTAGATTTGCTTCTCCTGAAAGGCTGAATGTGAAGAACAAAGTGGTCGGATGAATCCTCCACTGGTTTCCTAGCTGAATGCTAGAAACAACCTCCCGAAGATGGAACCAATGCCTGATAAGGAATGAAGAACAATCCTCTTTCCAGAGCTACTCAAAGAAAGAGGTGGGATTCCCGCTTGGGAACACCCCGTGCTAAACAACACTACAAACTCTACTAAACAGCCCAAGCCTGCATAGAAATGTCCTAAGAAAAATCTAGATCTAAACAGATCAAGAAATGAATATTCCAAATCATGCCTTCCATTGTGCCTTCACCTTCATTATATGCATGAGCCTTCCATAGCCTGGGCCCACTCCAAAAATGCGTTGTACATGTGGACATAGTATCCATGTTTTACTGCACTGTGGCTTCATTTCCTTCATCATGTTCACATGGGGTGATCACCCTCTCCATCATATGTGTATTAAATGCATCACTTTCTCCACTATCTTATCATAAGTGCTTCATGATCTTCTTTGAATGCACTATGATCTCAGTTGACCTTATCAAAGATCCTCATGATTTTATATTTAAGATCCATGATATTATTTGACTGTTTCATCCTCCATAATCTATCTCATAAATGAGACATGATCTCCATTAATGGAGCTGCTCCACTACTCCATGATTTTAGATCTAGATCTGAAATATCCACATACACACCTTAAAAGTGGATTTTATTCATCTTTGAGGTTTGTGGGTCCCTCCACCCTTTTATTTACTTAATTAATTAAGTTTATTAAGAACTCTAATATTCCAAATATCATGTGAAAATTTGGGAATATTACACACAGATCCTCACAATTTGGTTAAATCACCATATATATATATATTTTAAATAAATAAATAAATTTATACCAATAAACACAACAACTCTTAATAATTTGGCCTATGCACCATATATTTTTGCAAAGACAAAAAAATCATACCAGTAAACCTCAAATAAGAGTCTTCACAAGTTATGTTATGTACACAGGTTCTCATATATCTTTACAACTCCTTACAATGCTAGCTCAAGAACTATGCAGGACACTCCTCCACATATTATGCACTCTGCATAGGATTCAATCCAGCAAACAATTTTTTTTTTTGGATCTTGGGTGTCTTCAAAAATATTCCACAAATTTCACAAACTCTCAGATCCCTTGCTCTGATACCAAATGAAGAAACACAATAATAAAAATTTTACAGAGAAAACATTTAACAATAATGCACACACCATCTCTAACTAATTTCATTATAAAATTGATATATTTATACATGAGGAGAGATCTTTGGGAATCTGTCATCTCCATAAATCTCTTAATAAATCACTCCAAAAATTTCTCATTAGTCATTCCACAAATATATTCAGAAGTCTCACATTAAAAACAATAACTTTAATAATAATTACAAATGAATTATTATTCCAACACATTTGAGTTAGAGACAATATTAAAATTATAAGTGTTTTTACTAATATTCCCACCATTTAGAATATAAAATATGTTTTTTTCTAATGTTTTCCCTTTACGCCCACCTCCATACAAAAGGTTATGCAAAATTTATGACTGCAGACAAAAATATCTCCTCTAAACCTAGTGGACCAGTCTAGAAAAACAAAAAACAAAGAATATAAAGTTCCCCTTAGAGAAATTGAAGAATGGGAAACAGGCTTACTTGGAACCTATCGCAAGATTTAATTTCCTCCCGGCTTGTAAGCTCCAATCGTAGCTCTGATTTCTATAATTAAAACATGCACATATAATCAAAATAAGCCAAGGATCCACAACATCTACATATCATAATTCAATTACTCTATTTAATGGATCAACAAAGCATTGAAATACATGAATGTAAAAGTAACATAACACATATAGGAAAGTAGTATACTATTTGTATTAATATGAATAGGAGAGAGTTTACAACCAAGAATAGTAGTTGATCTTGTAGATACCTCACCAATTTGAATTTTCCTTCCTTGTCACAAAGCACACCTCAATGTCACCCTAATGCATGAAGACGACGACTCTCTTAGATTCAAGGCAGCAACATGAGGGCATAATCAATCTCCAAAATCAAACCCTAATGTTGTAGATGATAGTAAATTTATTGGAGAGGGATGTTATTTTAGGAATTATTATCCATTTACCAATCTAGGCTTGAAATGCACTTAAGATGGGAGGATGAAATCAAGAGATAAGAGGTTAAGTATCCAAGGTAGGATTAGATAGGATTCAAACTTCTTATCTAAGGCAAATGGTTAAAATAATTCATGAAAGCTTCTAGAAGAGGAAGCTTTGAGATTATTTTTTATTTTCCCAAATTTCTAGAATCACAGCACCCCCAACAAGGGACAACCTACTGCTGATCAATGTTGGTGTAGAAGGGAAGCAACCTGCTACTGATTCAAGTTGTTGACTTCATACATCTAGACTATATTGTCATACATATTCTTAGATTTGTAACATCCCCTTCCCACATCTACCTAAGCAACCGACTAGCTGGGGTAAATATGCGACGAGAGGCTACTATAATGAGATTCAACATCCTAGGTGACCTTCAGGAAGTGTGACCGATGGAAACATGACAAAAAAACCTTGTACATCATCAATTACACCCCCAGGAGCTAACCCAACCTTCCAGGCCTCTTACCCCTGGGTCACATTGTCCTTTTGGCCTCTTTGAGGCATAGTCGTAGGAATAACACTGCATGCCAGTGGTTGGGAGGCTATAGTCGTAGGCTTGACACTGCATGCCAGCGGCTTGGGCACCGATTGCTCAGTTCTATGCCTGTGGCTTCGATATTTAAGCCACCTTTTCAGGCCTAGAGCCCAGGACACTTCCCAGGACTTCATGAAAAGTTTAGACATGATAAATAACAACAAGACAATGATATAGAAGCAAGTATATCTTCAAGAAATCATCTGGACCCCTCCTAACCATGATGGTAATTTTTTCAAAAATGTCACAAACATTGAATCTTCAGGTGTAAAAAACATATTTAAGCATAGGGGGCTCATACTAATCTGAGAATAAATAACAAGAAATGCTCCCTTACATCATTAGCTGAAATATGATTTATTTGACCATAGATAAATTGTGCATTCATTTACAAGTAAAAACATAGATAGAGCCATACATCATCACTGATAAAATACATGCTTATAACCAACATAATAAAAACATAAATTACCATGGATACAACAACAATAGAATCCACATAATAACTGATACATTTGCATACCAAATACCAAAGGAATGAAATCTTCATTACTAAATGTAAAAACCAATCAGAGATGGGACTTCCACATTCCACCCAACCATAGATTTGCTAAGCCAAATATCTCTCTTCAACCAATCAAACCTATGACATATTCCAAGCATGATTATGGGACTCAAACCGAAAGAACCAACCAGGGCATCCTGAGTCTAAAACACCTCACCTCATTAATATAAATCAGGCTTTCCTATGATCCATCCCATATCACTATCCCAATCACTAGGCCAACACAAGCATGGAGATCATAACCATATTTACAATGATCTACACCCAATCACTAGGCCAACACAAGCATGGATATCACCAAATTCTCTCTGCCTAAACCATAAGGAATATTCCTGTCTCCTAGTCTCCCAGGCTTTACCACAACCCACAGTCTAAATCATGGGTCACTAGGCTCTAAACTAAGACATATTCTCCAAGATTTACCATATATCCCAAACATGTGATTCCTAGGCCCGATGGAGAGAAAACCACCTCTAGGATTTACCGTATATCCCACCATTGACCGGTTGAGGATTCCTAGGCCTATTGAGGTAATACACTATCCGGATTTACTGCAACCCACAATCTGGTTTAAGGGTTACTAGGCCATGTGTTATATCAATTCGGAGATCCACCCCACTCAACTTTGAATCCATCCAATAATATAGCTAAACTAAAACATGAGAACTCCCCAACACCATGGCTATCTAGAAATGTCAAGGCTAGGATGAAAACATTGTCACACTTGGATAAAACCCATTCCAAGACAAAAAATAACCACATTTAATACCATGCATTCCAGATCTAGTAAGTAAAATACACGTGCAAATTGATACCTACCAAGAATCCTACTATAGCTTATTGATTATTGTTCCTCCTTGCTTGCTTCCTCCTTTTTCCTACTTTCTTGCCTTTCTTGCTCCAATTCCAAAGTGCTCCAAGAAACCCTAAGTTTCCAAGAGTGAGAGAGAGAGAGAATAATGAGAGAGCTACAAAAATGCACCGACCCTCATAAGCCTTTTTATAGAAGAGGCCTCTATTTTGCTCATTTTCCATTATTTTCCTTCATTTTATTCCTCACATGAAACCTGTGACATTTCATCTCCCTTTTTTCCTAATTTCCATTATTTTCATAAAATAAATGTGCCAAAAATTCCATTTTCCCTTTCCAAAGCCTTTTGCATTTTCCTTTGCTAATTTCCTTAGCCATAATAAACCAAATGAACACCCACTATGATGTTTTTCCCAACATTCAACTTGGAATAAGTGTCCCATAAACCATGGTTATTATTTTAAACTTTATTACATGGAATTTTCACCATGGTTTTTATATAACCCTCCCCCTCAGGGGAAATCATCCTCGGTGTTCAACCACACATATACCTCAGCAAAACCACTGAAAAGAAACCATACTTCCCATGGAGCTTTATAACATAGCTTGATGCAGTATTTACAATGATCACCCTACTGAGAAGCAAACCAACATGACATCATAACAACATGACAACTATAATGACATGACACCATACTTCTTATTTGGATATTTATAACATATCTCATGGTGGTATTTACATCCATACACATATGTACATATACCTGAACACCACATCAAAACATATATCAAAATATCACCGAAACATATGCCAGAAAAAATCAACATAACACCAAAAGTGCTTTGCCTCAACCGACAAACAAGGAAGGATAAATAACCCACATTTGATCTACCATATGCCATGGAGCTTCATCGGGCCCAAAGTGCTTCCATTGCACTTTAAATTTCTTTATTGCTTGATTATGGATCATGAGCACCTTTTTATGCAATATACACTGAGGCTCCGGCTAGAATTGTCCATCTGGTTCCACCTGCAATACAGATAAGTCAATCACATGATCAACATCTTTAACATACTTAAGAAAATATATATGAAAAACATCATGTAATTTCACTATGGAAAGCAGTGCAAGTCGATATGCCACTTTTCCGATCCTCTGAATGATCTTGAAGGGTCCACAAAACAATGGTGCGAGCTTAGCACATGATCCAATCCGCAAGGATCTCTTCTTGCTCTTGATGCGCAATTACACCTGATCCCCAACCTGAAATTCATTGAACAACATGTTCCTATATGCATAACTCTTCTGCCTATCCTATGTTGCCTTCAATTTCTTATTGATCACTTGCATTTCTTGTTACATTTATGCCGACATCTCTGGTCCTATTAGTACCCTATTAACCATATCACTCCAACTGATAGGAGTGTTGCAAATCCGCCCATACATAGCCTAAAATGGACTCATCTTAAATGAATCCTGATACCCGTTGTTGTAAGCGAACTATACTAGTGGAAGATACACTTCCCACTTCTGTTGTTGATGCATCACATACATCCTCAACATATCCTCTAGTATCCCATTGAACCTTTTTGTCTATCCATTTGTCTGCAGATGATAAGTTGTGCTAAAGGCCAACTCAGTGCCCAAAGCTAGCAATAACACCTTCCAAAACTTGGAAGTGAACTTTGCATCCCTGTCAGACACAATATTCTTCGAAACAACATTCAATTTGACTATGTCTCTGATAAATACATGTGCTACATCGCTAACTATAAGTAGTTTTCATTAGAATGAAATGTGCAACCTTTGTCATTATGTACACCACAACCATGATGGAATCATGCTGTCTAGCTGTACTGGGAAAACCTATGAAGAAATCCATGGAGATGACCTACCATTTCCATTCTGGAATTACAATCGGTTGTAGCAGTCCACATGGATGTTTACAATTTTCCTTAACCATATGACAATCCAAACATCTGGCTACAAATTGTACCACATCCCTCTTTAGATTCGGCCAATAAAATAATCACTTAATTGCAGTCAATATCTTTTGGTAGCCTGAGTGACCCAAATATGGTTTCATATAAAACTACCTCAATATCACCTTCATGAGCTCACTATTTTATGGTACATATATCCTCTCTCTAAATCTAACCAATCCATCTTCTATGAGAGGGTAATTGAATCCTATACATGTGTACCTATACCTGTTCCACTACATGTACTTGTACTCTACTGCAAATGTGAAAAATATCCATATACCTGGATCCTGTTGACATGCCTGCAAGGTCCTATCCTGTAAGTCTGTCCCATAGGAGATCATAGCTGCCATGTGGTTTGCCTATACCGACCTACTAAGAGCATCGGCGACTCTATTCTCCTTTCCATTGATGTACCTGATATCAAAGTCAAACTCACTGGTCGTGGCCAACAATATAACATACCTGGCATTTAAATTTGATTGGTTAAACAAGTACCTCAACCCAATGTGATCCCTCATCAATACAAACCTTATGCCAAGAAGATAATTCCTCCACATATTCAGTGCTTGAATTATCACTGCTAGCTCAAGATCGTGTGTTGGGTAATTTTTCTCATGCTCATTCAGTTTTCGTGACTCAAAGCATACCACATGTCCATCCTGCATAAGGATTCCACCAAGTCCTCTCTTGCAAGCATATGTACACACTACAAAATCCTTGTCTGGATCTACAATCTTTAACACTGGAGCATGTGTCAACAACTGCTTATGATGTTCAAAACTAGCCTCACGCTCCTCTATCCAATCAAACTTCTTACCTTTCCTTTGCAATGATGTAATAGGATAAGTAATTTGTGAGAAGTTCCTGATGAACCTCCTGTAGTAACCTACCAAACCCATGAATTATCTCACCTCATCTACATTATTAGGAGCTACCCACTCCATGATGACTCTTATATTTTCTGGATCTACTGTAATTCCCTCCTTGGAGACAACATGTCCCAAGTAAAGTACCTCAGTCTAGAAGAAGCTACATTTGTTGAGCTTAAAATACAATTTATGCTCCCTCAACAACCTCAACACTGCTGCCAAATGCTCGACATGATCTTCCTCATTTTTATAATACACTAATATGTGATCAATGAACACAATAACAAACTTATCCAAATAAGGACACAACACATTGTTCATGGAAAGCATAAATTTAGCTGGGGCATTAGTCAAACTGAATGGAACTAAAACAAACTCATATTACTCATACCTAGTCCTAAATGCGGTCTTGTATATTTCTTGCTCTTTGATGCCTACCCAATGATATCCCGATCTCAAGTCAATCTTAGATAACCCTTATTCTCCCTTCAGATGATCAAACAAATCATCGATCCTCGGTAATGGGTACCTGTTCTTGATGGTCACTTTGTTCAGCTACCTGTAGTCAATGCATAACCTAAGAGTGCCATCCTTCTTCTTTACGAACAACAATGGTGCACCGCATGGCGATATGCTTGTCCTAATGTACCCTTTTTCAAGCATCTCTTTTAGCTGCAAATTTAGCTCTACCAAATCATGTGTTCTCATTCTATAAGGTGCCTTTGATAGTGGAGCTGCCCTTGGTACCAACTCAATAGAAAAGTATACTTCCCTATGCGGTGGAATCTCTAAAATATCTGCTGGAAACACATCCTGAAACTGCTGCAAAACTGGATACCTGTTCAACACATCTACATCCTCAACCTCACCTTTTTCACTAGAGATATGAACTACAAATAGCATGCACCCTCTCTTGCGACTGCGCTTGGCCTGCATAGCTATCACCATCCTAATTGATGTGGCTTTCTTATTTCCCTGTAAAACTCTTGGTTACCCATTGCCATCCAAGCACTCATTAGATTTGTCATAGAAGATAAAACCAATCCATATCCAATAGCATATTTTATGATCCCAATGGAAATATGTTCAAGTGCGTTGTTGTAGGTATACCATTTAATTCAAATGCACAATATCTTACCTAATGGTGAACTCTTTGCTTCGTACCTGTGGCCAAATGCAATAACCAATATTCTGCATGCATTTCCTTAATAAAACCACACTTATCCACCAAGTCAAGACTAACATAGATATATTTAGATCCAATTTCAATTAAAATATAAATAACTTGATCACAAAGCTTTCCATCCATCTCAATTATATAAGCCTGGTGATCTGCCTGCCTATTGTCAAGAGCTGCATAAAAATGAGAAATGTTTTTCCCAACATCCCCAAAAGTATGCCCCTCCTATGCATTGTATATCTTAGGCATACCGCCCTGATTCTGTGGACAATCTCTCTTAAGATGCTCTTCACCACATGTCCAACAATCCAACCATCCTGTACCATTACCTCCATGTTGCTTCTATGATCTATGTTGTTGTTGTGGTATATGTCCCTGTCTAGCTGCATTAAAATTCTTTGGCAGTACCACATTTTCTTTCTCATCTACATTCTGAGGCCTTTCTCTCTTAGGCTACCATTTACCTTTACCTTTGTCCTTCCCTTTCCATCCTTGCTGAGACTCATTTTTGCGCTTTGACTATTCATAAAAATTCTTCAACTTCCTATTGACTTCCTCAAGTGACCAGGGCTGATGATAATAATTCTGATCTCTAAATGCTAATGGAAAACCATTGACAAATCACTAAAATTTAGCCTTCTCATCCTCAAGATATGGTACATACCTCAATAGATCCAAGAATTTTGTCGTTTACTCTTCATTTGTCATTGATCCATTCCTTAGCTCATATAATTATTTGACATTGTTGTCGTAGTACCTCTCTGACAAGTAATTCTTCCTGAAAATACTTTTGAACTCATGCCAACTCAAGTCCTTTTTTCTGATGTCTCTAACCCGCTTCACATCTTCCCACCATTTTTTTGCTTTACCTTTCAAACTGAATATAGAAATCACGGCCTTCATGTTTTAACTGTACTCATGCAACTCAAATAATTTTTTCATTCCAAGTATCCAAGCCTATGCATCTTTTGGTTTCTCAAGGTCTCCATCAAAAGTAGGTGATTTTTCTTTCTTGAATTCATCAGGCAAGTATCCCTTATCACTCCTCCTATAAGGATGATACCGATGACGATTATGATGTCTATCCGAACCAGAAGAATTGTACCTGTACTCATCACCCCTCATATCCAGAGTGTCAAAAAACCTGCCATATCTCACTATGTCTGCTATATCTGACCTGTGTCTGCTAGGAGACCTACTGCAATATTACCCATTAGTTATGTCCTCTTGTCCATATATTATCCTAAGTGGCCCTCATTTATGAAAATATGACAAGATCTGAAGAAGTATTACACTCACCTCTGCTTGTTCTCTTGTGCCTATATGATCCTGTCATTATCCACTTTACAACTCCTTATTTCTTCCCTTACGCTTCTCAATGTGTTTGCAAAATTAGAAGAGTTCCCACCATGTTGCTCATATGAATCATATGGAGAGTCCTTGTAGTCTATCATCTTTCTATCCATGTTTATCTTTCTGCCTTCTAATCATAATATTCAACTAAACCAAATAATAATAAACCAATGTACCTTAGTGTAATTTGGGGAGGATAAATCTTGCAAGATCAACTAGTTAGTGTAATACATGTATATACAAAATCATAACAACATATAAAATTTTAACACATGGTATATTAGCACATAACCATAATTCTAGTTGGAGTCTAGTCATAGATGCATAACCATACCAAATACACACCAATGCAACCTTGACCACTCAAAATCACAAGAACAGACCATACACAAGCATAAGCAACGTGTAACCCAACATGAACAATCAATGTATGTTCAACATATAACATCACACAACAAGCATACATAAAAAACACACAAGCATGACCAATATGTGACCTAGCATAAACAAGCAATGCATATTCAACATGTAACAATATGTAAACAAGTGTGCACACACAATACACAAGCATGAAAAACACATAATCAATCATATACACCTGACAACATGTTGAAAATAACATCATCAGTCCTTCCATGGCGACACCATTTCCACCATGGACAATGCAATACAAATACAACAAACAGATATGCCATAGATAAGATAAACACATCAGAAATCAACAGAAGCATGAAAAACACATCGCCCATCCATTCCAAGGGTTGAACCATGCTCTGATACCACTGTGTGGTATCATATGCCACACAAAGAGAACAAAACCAAACACCACCCAAGGAGAGCGTAACCACGCTCTGATACCACTCTGTAACACCCCCTTCCCACATCTACCCAATAAACCAACCAACCGGGGTAAATATGTGATGAGAGGGTACTATAATGAGATTCAACCTCCTAGGTGATCTTAAGGAAGTGGATCTGAAGGAAAAAAAAGACAAACAAACCTTGTACATCATCAATGACACCCCCAAGAACTAACCCAACCATCCAAGCCTCTTACCCCTAGGTCACACTCACCTTTTGGCCTCTTTGAGCCATAACTGTAGGCATAACACTGCATGCTAGTGGCTAGGAGGCTATAGTTGCAGGCTTGACACTGCATTCCTGCGGCTAGGGCCCTAATTGCTAAGTTCTGTGCCTGCAACTTTGGGATTTGAGCCACCTTTCAAGCCCAGAGCCCATGCCACTTCCTAGAACTTCATGAAAAGTTTAGACATGATAAATAAAAATAGGACAATGATGTAGAAGAAAACATATCATCAAGAACTCATCTGGACCCCTCCTAACCATGAAAGTCATTTTATCAAACATGTCACAAAAATTGAATCTACAGGTATAAACAACATATTTAAGCATATAGGTCTCATACTTATCTGAGAATCGCTAAGAAGCATTTCTCCCTTACATAATTAGCTGAAATACAATCTGTTTGACCATAAATACATCGTGCAATCATTTACAAGTAAAAACATAGATAGAGTCATACATCATCACTGATAAAATAAATGCTTATAATCAACATAATAACAATATAAATTACCATGGATACAACAACAATAGAATCCACATAATAACTAGTACATTTGCATACCAAATACCAAAGTAATGAGCTCTTCATTACTGATTGTAAAAACCTACTAGGGATGGGTCTTCCACATTCCACTCGACCATAGATTGGCTGAGTCACATCTCTCTCTTCAACCAATCACCGCCGTGCCATATTCCAATCATGAATGTGGGACACAAGCCTAAAGAACCAACCATGGAATCCTGAGGCTAAACCACCTCACCCTCATCAATAGAAATCAAGTTTTACTATGATCCATCCCGGATCACTAGGCCAACACAATAAACATGTCATAACAGACTACATCGATCACTAGGACAACACAAGAATGATATCACTAGATTCTCTCTACCTAAACCATGAGGAATTTTCCTGTCTATTAGTCTCTCAATATTTACCGCAACCCATAGTCCGAATTAGGTGTAACTAGGCCCTAAACCGAGACATACTCTCTAAGCTTTACCATATATCCAAAACCCAAGATTCTTAGGCCTGATGGAGAGAAAACCACCTCTATACTTTACCGTATATCCCGAAATTCACCAGTCGAGGATTCCTAGGCCTACTGAGGCAACACATTATTTGACTTTACTGCAACCCATAGTTTGGTTCAGGGGTTACTAGGCCATGTGTTATATCAATTCGTAGATCCACCCCACTTAGCTTCAAATCCATCTGGTAATAAAACTGAACCAAAAAATGATAACTCCACAACACCATGGCTATATGGAAATGGCAAAGATAGGCTGAAAACATTGTCACACCTAGAAAATACCCATGCCAAGAAAAAAAATAAACACATGCAATACCATGCATGCCAGATTTAGCAAGGAAAATACACATGCAAATCGATACCTGCCAAGAATCCTGCTGTAGCTGCTTGATTCCCACTCCTCCTTGCTTGCTTCCACCTTTTTCCTTCTTTCTTGCCTTTCTTGCTCCAATGACAAATTGCTCCAAGAATCTCTAAGTGTACAAGAGTGATATATATATATATATATATATATATATATATATATATATATATATATATATATATATATATATATATATATATATATATATATATATATATATATATATATATATATATATATATATATATATATATATATATATATATATATATATCGAGAGAGAGAGAGAGAGAGAGAGAGAGAGAGAGAGAGAGCTCCAAAAATGGACTGACAAAAGGTACCAATTGATCCTCATAAGAATTTTTATAGAAGAGGCCTCTATTTTCCTCATTTTCCATTATTTTCCTCCATTTTCCTCCTCATGTGCAACCTGCTACCTTTCATCTCCCTTTCTCCTAATTTCCATTATTTTGATAAATAAATGTGCCAAAATTTCCATTTTTCCTTTCCAAAGCCTTTTTCTTTTCCATTTCCAATTTCCTTAGCCATAATAAACCAAATGAACACCCACTAGGATGGTTTTCCCAACATTCAGCTTGGAACAAGTGTCCCATTAACCGTGGTTATTATTTTTAACTTGATTACATGGAATTTTCACCAGGGCTGTTACAGAACCCTCCCCCTTGGTGGACACAATCCTTGGTGTTCAACCACACATATACCTCACCAAAACCGTTGAAAGCAACCATACTACCCATGTAGCTTTATAACATAGCTCGATGTAGTATTTAAAATGATCACCCTATTGAGAAGTAAACCAACATGACATCATAACAACATGACTACTATAATGACATGACACCATACCGCTAATTGGAGCTTTATAACATATCTCATGGTGGTATTTACATCCATACACATATGTACATATACCCAAGCACCACATCAAAACATATATAAAAATATCACCAAAACATATGCCAAAACAAAGCCAACATCACACCAAAATTGCTTTGCCTCAACTGACAAACAAGGAAGGATACATAGCCCGCATATGATATGACATCTCCCATATAGCTTCAATGGGCCAAAAGTGCTTCTATCACACTTTAACTTGATCTATTTCTTGATTCCAGAGCATGAGAACATTTTTCTCCAATATACACTGAGGCTTTGACTGGAATTATCCATCTAGTTCCAGCTGCAATACAAACCAAGAAATCACATGATCAACATATTTTACATACTTCTTAAGCAAAGAGATATGAAAAACATCATGGAATTTCAGTGTGGAATGTAGTGCAAGTTGATATGCCACTCATCCGATCCTCTCAATGATCCTAAAGGGTCCACAAAACCATGGTGCGAGCTTGGCACATGATTCAATCCGCAAGGAGCTATTCTTGGGCTTGATGCACAAGTAAACCTAATCCCCAACCATAAATCCTTGGAACAACCTGTTCCTATCTACATAACTCTTCTGCCTATCGTGTGCTGACTTCAAGTTCTTCTTGATCACCTACATTTCTTGATCCATTTCTGCCAACATCTCTAGTCCAATCAGTAACTTGTTAACCAAATCACTCCAATTGATAATAGTGTTTCAACTCCGCCCATACATAGCCTCAAATGGGCTTATCTTCAATGAATCCTAATACCCATTGTTTTAAGAGAACTCTACTAGTGGAAGATACTCTTCCCACTTCCGCTACTGATGCATCACATACATTCGCAACATATCTTCTGGTATCCTATTGACCTTCTCTATATTTATATATTTCTCCGGATGATAAGTTGTGTTGAAGGCCAACTAAGTGCCCAAACCCGCAAAAAAAATCCTTCCAAAACTTGGAAGTGAGCTTTGCATCCTTGTCAGATACAATATTATTTGGAACACCATGCAAGATGACTATGTCTTTGATGAATACCTGTTCTATATCACTAGTTGAATAAGTAGTTTTCACTGGAATGAAATGTGCAACCTTTGTCAACCTATCCACCACAACCATGATGGAATCATGCTATCTAGTTGTCCTTGGAATATCTATCCATGGAGATGAGCTCGCATTTCCATTCTGGAATCGCAATTAGTTTTAGCAGCCCACTTGGATGTTTAAACTCTGCCTTAAGCATCTGCAAATCCAAACATCTGGCTTCAAAATTTGCCACATCCCTCTTTAGATTCAACCAATAATAGAATATCTTAACTGTAGTCAATATCTTCTGGTAGCCTGAGTGAACCAAATATGGTTTTGAATGAAACTCCCTTAATATCACCTTCTTGAGCTCACTGTTGTCTGGTACATATATCTTATCTCTAAATCTAACCAACCCATATGCCGTGAGGAGGTAATCCAAATTATGTACATGTGTACATGTACTTGTACCTATACCTGTACCTTTACCTGTGCCACTACCTGTACCTGTACTCTGATGCAACCTTTGAACAATATCCATATACCTGTGATCCTACTAACCTACTTGCAAGATCCTATCATGTAAGTTTTTCCCATAGGAGCTCATAGCTGCCATGTGGTTTACCTATACCCTATTGCTATGAGCATATGCGACCGTGTTATCCTTTCCCTTGTTGTACCTGATATCAAATCCAAACTCATTGATCATGGCCAACCATCTGGCCTGCCTAGAATTCAAATTATGTTGGTCAAACAAGTACCTCAACCCAATACAAACCTTTCGCCAAGAAGATAGTGCCTCCACATCTTTAGTGCATGAAGGATTACTGCTAGCTCAAGATCATGTGTCTGATAGTTCTGCTTGTGTTCATTCAGTTTTCGTGAATCATAGCATACCACCTGTCCATATTTCATAAGGAATCCACCAAGTCCTCTCTTGCAAGCATCTGTACACACTACAAACTCCTTGTCTAGATCTGCAATCTTTAACACTGGAGCATGTGTCAACAACTGCTTAAGTTTTTCAAAACTAGCCTCACACTCCTCTGTCCAATCAAACTTCTTACCTTTCCTCTGCAATGATGTAATAGGATGAAAAATTTGTGAGAATTTCATGATGAGCCTGCTATAGTAAGTCCTGCTCTTTGATGCATACCTGATGATATCCTGATCTCAAGTCGATCTTAGAGGACAATGCTGCTCCATTTAGTTGATCAAACAAATAATTGATCCTAGGTAATGGGCACCTGTGTTAAGTCCCTATATTAATAGTGTAGTCCCTTATTATGATAGTGTAGCCCCCTTTATTGTTATTTTTGTACCCCTGTAACCCTTATATTGTTATTATTGTGCCCTTAAATTATTATTGTTAGGTCGGCTAGGATTACATTGTGGCCCCATGGACTCCTATATATAGAAAGGAGGTTTTGTAATTTGTATCATCCAAGAATTTTTCATTCATGTAATGTATTGGAGGTTTCCCCCTCGAAGTGGCTTATTTATAAGGCGTTGATATCTCTTTTCTTCTCTTTTTGGAGCTAGTTTCACAACATTTGGTATCAAAGCTTTGAGATTCTAGGGTTTCGCTGCTCCAAACAGGTCACCGTGGAATTTTCGCTATAAATTTTTTTCTACAAAGGTTCAGAATCTTAAATTTTTAGAGTGTAAAGCCAAAATCCTGAGGAACATCGTCGAAAAATTTCAGATCTTGGTTCACAAAATTTTCAGAGATATGATCTGTGCAAGTTAGGCCATTTTGCAGGCTCCTGAATTTAACCTAAACAGGTCATCGTGGTATTTTCGTAATAATTTTTTTTCTACGAAGGTTCAGAAGCTGAAATTTTTAGAGTGTGAAGCCATAATCCTGTGGAACATTGTCGCAAAATTTCAGATATTTGTTCATAATATTTTCGGAGATATGATCTGTGGACGTTAGGTCTTTTTCAGGCTCCTGAATTTCATCTCAAATAGGTTATCGTGGGAAAATCTTCATAACTCTCTCTCTGAGAATCGGATTGGAGTGCCATAAAAAGAGGTCGCAAGTACATATAATTTAGTTATCGTTCTATCAATTTTAGAGTGAAAGGAGGAAACAGTGACACGTGACAAGTCGTACAAGTTTGATCTACTGAACTAGTCCAAAATTGGGTCATTGTGGGAGATTGGACATAACTTTTCCTTGAAGTATCCAAATCAGATCATACCTGTGGCATTTGAAAGAAGCTTTAGAGGGTTACTACAGGGCTGAATTTCAAATATTTAGGATCTGCAATTATAGAGATAATTCGATTTCAATATCGAGATCCTCAAAAGCAAGTAAAAGGTGTGTATTTGTTTTCCGTATTGCATAAGTCTTGTTTGAAGAATCAAGTTGAAGTGATTCCAAGGGCATATTTTGGAATTTTTATCAGTATTGGGTTCTATAATTCCTCAAAAAAATAATTCCATACCCATTAAGCCCTCAAAAAGCTATACTATGACGCATGAAGAGGAAGAATTGCAGTATGAGATATCAAAATTACGGTACCAAGTGCAACAAATTTCGATCTTACGAAGAGAAACTGAAGATTACATACATGGTTTAAAAGCAGAAATGGAGGCTAAGTTGGATGGTTTGAAGGATCAAAGCTAATATGGATGATAAATTAGTGGAATATCACATCGAGCATCAACAACCAGTTCTCCAACTCTCAAAAGATAACCTAACTTTGGTGCAGAATCTAATGAAAAAACAGGAAGATCAACATCACATCAAAAAAAGTTCTGAAGCAGTCACAGAAACAAGAACTCGACAAGTACGATAAATTTCATAGTATCTCAGCAAGTGGATGAACTTTCCTATAGAATATTCCACATGGGAGGATGATAATTTTATACAGAAGCATCAAGAAATAATCAAGCGTTGAGGACAACACTTGTTTGAAGGAGAGGGGCATGTTAAGTCGCTATATTAATAGTGTAGTCCCTTATTATGTTAGTGTAGCCCCCCTTATTGTTATTGTTGTACCCCTCTAACCCCCATATTGTTATTATTGTGCCCTTAAATTATTATTGTTAGGTCGACTAGGATTACATTGTGGCCCCATGGACTCCTATATATAGAAAGGAGGTTTTGTAATTTGCATCATCCAAGAATTGTTCATTCATGTAATCTATTGGAGGTTTCCCCCTCGAAGTGGCTTATTTCTAAGGCATTGATATCTCTTTTCTTCTCTTTTTGGAGCTGGTTTCACAACAACCTGTTCTTGATGGTCACTTTGTTCAGCTTCCTGTAGTCAATGCTTAGTCTAAGAGTCCCATCCTTATTCTTTACGAACAACAATGCTGCACCCCATGGTGATACACTAGGCCTAATGTACCCTTTTTCAAGCATCTCTTTTAGCTACAACTTTAGCTCTACCAGCTCAGGTGTGATCATTTTGTAAGGTGCCTTTGATGCTGGAGCTGCCCATGGTACCAAATCAATAGAAAATTATACTTCCTTGTGCGGTGGCAACTCTGAAATATTTTTTGGAAACACATCTTGCAATTGTTGCAAAAACTGGATACATGTTCAACAAATCTACATCCTCAACCTTCTTACCTTTTTTCACTACAGATATGAATTGTAAATAGTAAACACCCTTTCCTGCGACCGCGCTTGGCCTGCATAGTTTTCACCATACTAACTGATGTGAATTTATTCTTTCACTGTAAAAATATTGGTTCCCCATTATCATCCAAGCACTCAATGGATTTTTCATATAAATCTACTTTAGTCCTGTGAAGATACAACCAATCCATACCCAATAGCATATTGTATGATCCTAATGGAAATATGTTCAAGTGTGTTGTTGTAGGCATACCATTTAAGTAAAATGTACAAGCTCTTACCCAATGGTGAGCTATTTTATTTGTTTCTGTGGCCAACTACACTAACTAAGATTCTACATGCATTTCCTTAATCAAACCACACTTATCCACCAAGTCAGGACTAACATAGCTATAATTCGATCTAGGGTAAATCAAAATAGAAATAACTTGATCACAAAGCTTACTGTCCATCTTAATGATAGAAGACCGATGATATTCTTTCCCGTTGTCTACTGCTACATAAATATGAGGAATACTCTACCCAACATCATCAAAAATCTGTGCCTCCTGTGTAATGTATATCTTAGGCCTACCACCCTAATTCTGTGGAAAATATATCTTAATATGCTCTTCACCACATGTCCAACACTCCAACCATCCCATACCATTACCTCCATGCTGCTGTTGTGATCTATTCTATTGATGTGGTCTATGTCCCTGTCAAGATGCACTAAAATTCTTTGGCAATCCCACATTTTCATTCTCATCTACATTCTGAGGCCTTCTCTCTTAGGCTATCATTTAACTTTACCTTTGTCCTTCCATTCCCATCTTTACTAAGACTCATTTTTGTGATTTTACTATTCATAGCAATGCTTCAAATTCCCAATAAATTAATCAAGTGATCGAGGCTCATCATACTCAATTATATCTCTGAATTCTAAAGGAAAACCAATGAAAAATTGATGAAATTTAGCCTTCTCATCCTCAAGATATGGTACATACCTTAATAGATCTACGAATTTTGTCATGTAACCTTCATATGTCATTGATCCCATCCTTATCTCATAGAATTCTTTAGCCTTACTATCGTAGTACCTCTCTGAAAAGTACTTCTTCCTAAAATGCCTTTCAAACTCATGCAAACTCAAGTCCTATGTTATGATGAATCTGAACCGCTTCACATCTTCCCACCATATGTCTGCTTTACCTTTCATACTGAAGATAGAAATTATGGCCTTCATGTTTTCAGTATACTCATGTAGCTCAAATAATTTTTTCATTCCAAGTATCCAAGCCCCTACATATTCTATTTTCTTCAAGTCTCAATCAAAACTAGGTGGTTTTTCTTTCTTGAATTCATCAGGAAAGTATCCCCTGTCACTCCTCCTCTAAGGATGATACCAATGATTATCATGATTTATATCCAAACTAGAACTATAATGGTACCCATACTCATCACCCATCCTATCCAGAGTGTCAAACAACCTGCCATCTCTCACTATGTCTGCTCTATCCAACCTGTGTCTGCTAGGAGACCTACTACCACATGCCCCATTAGTTTTGTCCTCTTGTCCATAGTTGATCCTAAGTGGCCCTTTTTCTACAAATATGATGAGCTATGAAGAATTATTTCATTCACCTCTACTTGTTTCTCTTGTGCCTATATGATCTTGTCATTATCTGCCTTACAACTCCTTATTTCTTCCTTTAGGCTTCTCAATGTGTCTTCCAAATAAGAATAATTCCCCCCATGCTACTCATATGACTCATAGGGAGAGTCCTTGTAGTCTACCATCTTTCTATCCATGTTGATGTTTCTTCCTTCCAATTATAATACATCAGCTAAACTAAATAATAATAAACCAACATACCTTAGTGTAATTTGGGTAGGATACATCTTTCAAGATCAACCAATCAACGTAATACAAGTATAGACAAAATCATAACAAAATATAAACTTGTAACACATGGTATATTAGCACATAATCATCATTCTAGTTGGATTCCAGTCATAGATGCATAACCATACCGAATACATAGCGATGCAACCTTGACCACTCATAGGCAAAAACCATACACAAGCATAAGCAACATGTAATCCAACATGAACGACCAATGCATGTTCAACATACAACATAACACAAAAATCATACACAAACAACACACAAGCATGACCAATATGTGACCTAGCATAAACAAGCAATGCACATTCAACATGTAACAATATGTAATAAAGTATGCACGCAAAATACACAAGCATGAACAACGCATAATCAATCATATACACCTGATAACATGTTGACAACAACACGATCAATCCTTCCATGGCGACACCACTGCCACCATGGCCTACACAATACAAATGCAACAAACACATACACCATAGATATGAGAAACACATAAGCAATAAAAAAAATCATGACCAACACACCGCCCATCCATTCCAATGGTTGAACCATGATCTGATACCACTCTATCATATTAGATATCACAGAAAGAGAAAAAAAACAAACACCACCCAAGGAGAGCACAACATTGCTTTGATACCACTTTGTAACACCCCCTTCCCAAATCTACCCAAGCAACCGATCAACTGACGTAAATATACAACAAGAGGCTACTATAATGAGATTCAACCTCTTAGGTGACCTTAAGGAAGTGGAACCCACAAAAACACGGAAAACATACCTTGTACATAATCAATGACACCCCCAGGAGATAACCTAACCTTCCAGGCCTCTTACCCCTGGGTCACAGTGACCTTTTGGCCTCTTTGATCCATAGACGCAGACATAACACTGCATGCCAACGATTAGGAGGCTATATCCATAGGCTTGACATTGAATGCCAGCAGCTAGGGCCCCAATTTCTTAGTTATGTGCCTGTGGCTCCTAGATTTGAGCCACCTTTTCAAGCCCAAAGCCCAGGCTACTTCCCAGAACTTCATGAAAAGTTCAGGCATGATAAATAACAATAGTAAAATGATGTAGAAGCAAACATATAATCAAGAACTCATATGGACCCCTCCTAACCATGATATTCATTTTTTCAAACATGTCACAAACATTGAAACTACAGGTGTAAACAACAAATTTAACCATAGGGGTCTCATACTTATCTGAGAATCGCTAACAAGAATTTATCCCTTCCATCATTAGCTGCAATACAATCTATTTGACCATAGATACATTGTCCATTCATTTACAAGTAAATATATATAGAGAGCCATACATCATCATTGATAAAATACATGCTTATAACCAGCAACATAACAACATAAATTACCATGGATACAACAAAAATAGAATCCACATAATAACCGGTACATTTGCATACCAAATACAAAAGGAATGAGCTCTTCATTACTGAATGTAAAAACCAACCTGATATGGTACTTCCACATTCCACTCGTCCATATATTGGCTGAGCCAAATATCTCTCTTAAACCAATCACCCAAGTACCATATTCCAAGCATGAATGTGGGACTCAAACCGAAAGAACCAACCAGGGAATCCCGAGGCTAAACCACCTCACCCTCATTAATATAAATCAATATTTACTGAGATCCATCCTGGATCACTAGGCCAACACAATAAACATGTCATAACTGACTTTACTATGATCTACACTCGATCACTAGGCCAACACAAGCATGTATATCACTGTATTCTCTCTACCTAAACCGTGAGGGATTTTCCCGTCTCTTAGTCTCCCAGGCTTTACCAAAACCCACAGTATGAATCAGGGGTCACTAGGCCCTAAACCAAGACATACTCTTCAGTATTTACAATATATCCCAAACCCGGGATTCCTAGGCCTGGTGGAGAGCAAACCACCTTTACGCTTTACCATATTCCCGCCATTCACGAGTCGAGGATTCCTAGGCCCACCGAGGAAACACATTATCCGAATTTACTGCAACACACAGTCCAGTTTAGGGGTTACTAGGCCATGTGTTATATCAATTTAGAGATCTACCCCACTCATCTTTGAATCCATCCGGTAATCCAGCTTAACCAAAACATGATAACTCCACAACACCATGGTTATCCGGAAATGACACGACTAGGATGAAAACACTGTCACACCTAGAAAAAATCCATGCCAATATAGAAAATAGTCACATACAATACCACGCATGCCAAATCTAGCAAGGAAAATACACATTCAAATCGATACCTGCCAGGAATCCTGTTGTAGCTGCTTGATTCTTGATCCTCCTTGCTTGCTTCCCCCTTTTCCTGCTTTCTCGCCTTTCTTGCTCCAATGCTAAAGTGCTCCAAGAAACTCTTATTTTCCAAGAGTGAGAAAGAGAGAGAAAGAGAATAATGAGAGAGCTCCAAAAATTCACAAAAAAAAGGTACCAACTGATCCTCATAAGCCTTTTTATAGAAGAGGCCTCTATTTTCCTCATTTTCCATTATTTTCATTCATTTTCCTCCACACATGAAACCTGTGACCTTTCATCTCCTTTTCCTCCTTATTTCCATTATTTTCATAAATAAATGTGATTCCATTTTTTCTTTCCAAATCCTTTTGCCTTTTCCTTTTCCAATTTCCTTAGCCATAATAAACCAAATGAACACCCACTAGGATGTTTTCCCCAACATTTAGCTTGGGATAAATGTCCCATAAACTATGGTTATTATTTTTAACTTTATTACATGGAATTTTCACCAGGGTTGTTACATAACCCTCCCCCTTGGGGGACACTTTCCTCAGTGTCAAACCACAAATATACCGTAGAAAAACTATTGAAAAGAAACCATACTGCCCATGGAGCTTTATAACATAGCTCAATGTAGTATTTACCATGATCACCTATTGAGAAGCAAACCAACATGACATCATAAAAACATGACAACTATAATGACATGACACCATATCGCTTATTGGATATTTATAACATATCTCATGGCAATATTTACATCCATACACATATGTCCATATACCCTAACAATACATCAAAACATATATCAAAATATCATCAAAACATATGCCAAACAAACTCAACATCACACCAAAATTTATTTGCCTCAACCGAAAAACAAGGAAGGATACATAGCCCACATCTGATCTCCCATCTCCCATGTATCTTCAACAAGCCCAAATTGGTTCCATTTTACTTTAACTTTCTCTATTGCTCAATTCTGGAGCATGAGCACCTTTTTCTGCAATATACACTGAGGCTCCGGCGGGAATTATCCATCTAGTTCCACCTACAATACAAACTTGTCAATCAAATTATCAACATATTTAACATACTTCTTAAGCAAATATATACGAAAAACATTACGGAATTCCACTGTGGAAGTCAATGCAAGTCGATAGGCCACTGGTCTGATCCTCTTAGTGATCCTGAAGGGTCCACAAAACCGGAGCTTGGCACATGATCCAATCCGCAAGGAGATATTATTGGGCTTGATGAGAAAGTAAACATAATCCCCAACTTAAAAATCCTTAAACAACTCATTCCTATTTACAGAAATCTTTTTCCTATCCTGTACTGCCTTCAAGTTCTTCTTGATCACCTGAATTTCCTGTTCCATTTCTGCCAACATATCTAGTCCAATCAGTACCCTGTTAGCCATATCACTCCAACTGATAGGAGTGTTGCAACTCCATCCATACATAGCCTCAAATGGACTTATCTTCAATGCTTCTTGATACCCATTGTTTTAAGTGAACTCTACTAGTGGAAGATACTCTTCCCACTTTTGCTGTTGATGCATCACATACATCCTAAACATATCCTCTAGTATATTGTTGAACCTCTCTGTATGTCCATATTTTTGTGGATGATAAGACGTGCTGAAGGAAAAATCCATGCCGAAACCTACAAATAACTCCTTTGAAAACTTGGAAGCGAACTTTGCATCCCTATCAGACACAATCTTCTTTAAAACACCATGCAATTTGACTATGTCTTTGATAAATACTTGTGCTACATCATTAGTTGAATAAGTAGTTTTCAATAGAATGAAATGTGCAACCTTTGTTAACCTGTCCACCACAACCATGATGAAATCATGTTGTCAAGATTTCCTAGGAAAACCTGTGATGAAATCCATGGAGATGACCTCCCATTTCCATTTTGGAATCGGAATCGGTTGTAGCAGTCCACCTAGATGTTTTCACTTTTCCTTAACCATTTGAAAATCCAAACATCTGGCTACAAATTCTGCCACATCCCTCTTTAGATCCAACCAACAATAGAATCTCTTAACTGTATTCATTGTCTTTTGGTAGACTGGGTGACCTGAATATGGTTTCACATGAAACTACCTCAAAATCACCTTCTTGAGCTCACTATTTTCTGGTATATATATCCTGTCTCTAAATCTAGCCAATCCATATGCTATGAGGTGGTAATCCAAATCCTGTACACGTGTAACTGTGCCACTACACATACCTATACTCTGCTGTAGCCTATGCACAATCTTCATATACCTATGATCCCGCTGACCTGCCTACAAGATCCTATCATGTAAGTATGTCCCATAGGAGCTCATAGTTTCCTTTTTTTTTACCTATACCTGCATGCTAAGAGCATCAGTGACCCTGCTCTCATTTCCCTTGATGTACATGATATCGAAGTCAAATTCACTGATCGTGGCCAACCATCTAGCCTGCCTGGCGTTTAGGTTTAGTTGGTCAAATAAGTACCTCAACCCAATGTGATCCTTCATCAATAAATACCTTCTTCCAAAAAGATAGTCCTTCCACATCTTCAGTGCATGAATGATCACAACTAGCTTAGTATCATTTGTCAGGTAGTTATGCTCATGCTCATTCAATTTTCATGACTCATAACATACCATCTGTCCATCATGCATAAGGAATCCACCAAGTCCTCTCTTGCAAGCATCTTACACACTACAAACTCCTTGTCAAAATTTGCAATATTTAACACTCGAGTGTGTGTCAACACTATGCTTAATTTGTTCAAAACTAGCATCACACTCCTCTGTCTAATCAAACTTCTTACCTTTCCTCTGCAATTATGTAACTTGAGAAGAAATATGTGAGAAATTCCTTAAGAACCTCCTGTAGTAACCTGCCAAACCCATGAATGATCTCGCCTTATCTACATTCTTGGGAGCTACCCACTCCATAATGGCTCTTATCTTTTCTAGATCTACTGAAATACCCTCCTTGGAGACAACATGTCCCAAGTAATGTCTCTCAATACGGAAGAAACTACATTTGTTGAGCTTAGCATACAACTGATGCACCCTCAAAAACCTCAATGCTGCTGCCAAATTCTCATCATGCTCTTCCTCATTTTCAGAATACACCAATATGTAATCAATCAACACAATAACAAACTTATCCAAATAAGGATGCAACACATTGTTCATGGAAAGCATAAATGTAGATGGGGATTTAGTCAAACCAAATGGAACTATAACAAACTCGTAATGTCGGTACCTGGTCTTGAATGCGATCTTGTAGATGTCCTACTCTTTGATGCATACCTGATGATATCCCGATCTCAATTCGATATTAAAGAATATTGCTACTTTCTTCAGCTCATCAAAAAATCATCAATCCTCGGTAATGGGTACCGGTTCTTGATGGTCAATTTGTTCAACTACCTATAGTCAATCCATAGAATAAGAGTGTCATCCTTCCTCTTTACGAACAACACCAGTGCACCCCATGGCGTACAATTGGCCTAATGTACCCTTTTTCAAGCATCTCTTTTAGCTATAACTTTAGCTCTACCAACTCAGGCGTGCTTGTTCTGTAAGGTTCCTTTGATGTTGGAGTTGCCCTTGGTACCAACTCAATAGAAAAGTCAACTTCCATGTGCGATGGCAACTCTGAAATATTTGCTGTAAACACATCCTGAAACTACTGCAAAATTGAATACTTGTTCAACACATCTACATCCTCCACCTCCTTTCCTTTGTCACTAGAGATATGAACTACAAATATCATGCACTCTTTCCTGCAACTGCGCTTGGCCTGCATAGTTGTCACCATCCTAACTGATGTGGCTTTCTTCTTTCCCTGTAAAACTCTTGGTTCCCCATTTTCATCTAAGCACTCAATGGATTTGTCATATAAATCTACTTTCATCCTATGAAGATACAACCAATCCATACCCAATAGCATACTGTATGATCCCAATGAAAATATGTTCAAGTGCGCGATTGTAGGCATACCATTTAAGTCAAATGCATAAGCTCTTACCCAATGGTGAAATATTTTCTTCGTACCTGTGGCCAACTACACTAACCAAGACTGCAAGCATTTCCTTACTCAAACCACACTTATCCACCAAGTCAAGACTAACATAGCTATAATTAGATCTAGAGTCAATCAAAACATAAATAACATGATCACCAAGCTTACTATCCATCTCAATGATAGAAGCATGGTGATTTACTTGCATGTTGTTGAGTTTTACATAAATACGAGGAATGCTTTGCTCAATATCCCCAACAGTTCACGCCTCCTGCGCATTGTATATATTAGTCCTACCACCCTGATTATGTGGACAATATCTCTTAATATGCTCTTCACAGCATGTCCAACACTCCAACCATCTCGTACCATTACCTCCATGCCGCTGTAGCGATCTATGTTGTTTTTTTACTCTATGTCCATGTCTAGATGCATTAAAATTATTTGGTGGTGCCACATTTTATTTCTCATCTACATTCTGAGGCCTTTCTCTCTTAGGCTGCCATTTAGCTTTACCTTTTTCCTTCCCTTTCCATCCTTGTTGAGACTCATTTTTGCGCTTTGATTTTTCATAGAAATTATTTAGCTTTCCAATGACTTCCTCAAGTGATTGAAGCTCATCATACTCGATCCGATATTTGAATGCTAATGTCAAACCATTGACAAATTGATGAAATTTAGCCTTCTCATCCTCAAGATATGGTACGTATCTCAATAGCTCCAAGAATTTTGTCGTGTACCCTTCATCTGTCATTGATCCCATCCTTAGCTCATAGAATTATTTGGCCTTGCTGTCATAGTAACTCTCTGACAAGTACTTCTTCCTTAAAATCATTTTGAAGTCAAGTACTCTATTATGATGTCTATGAACTGCTTCACATCTTCCCACCATATGTCTGCTTTACCTTTCAAACTGAAGATATCAATCATGGCCTTCATGTTTTCAGTGTAATCAAGCAACTCAAAGAATTTTTTCATTCCAAGTATCCAATATTTTGCATCTTCTGGTTTCTTCAAGTCTCCATCAAAATTAGGTGGTTTTGCTTTCTTGAATTCATCATAAAAGTATCCGTTGTCACTCATCCTGTAAGGATGATACCGATGACGATCATGATGTCTAGCTGAACTATAACTAGAATGGTACCTATAATCATCACCCTTCCTATATGGAGTTTCCAACAACCTTCCATATCTCACTGTGTGTGCTTTATCCTAATTGTGTCTGCTAGGAGACCTACTGAGATATGCCCCATTAGTTCTATCCTCTTGTCCATAGCTGATCCTAAGTGGCCCTTGTTTATGAAAATATGACAAGCTCTGAAGAAGTATTGAATTCACCTTTTCTTGTTTCGATTGTGCCGGTATTATCCTATCATTATACACCTTGCAACTCCTTATTTCTTCCTTTATGCTTCTCAATGTGTCTTCCAAATCAGAAGAGTGCCCACCATGCTACTCATATGACTCATAGGGAGAGTCCTTGTAGTCTACCATATTTCTATCCAGGTTGATATTTCTTCCTTCCAATCATAATATGTCATCTAAACCAAGTAATAATAAACTGTTGAAAATGGCAACAAGAAACAGTGAAGGATGCCTCTTGAAACATCTTTCCTGATCCTAGTTGGAAAGTGATCACCTAAACTAGGTGGGGACCACACATGTGATTTTTTGTCGAAAAGTCTATTTTTAGACTATGTCTATTTTTAGACATATGGATCATGTACCGGGAGCTGCAGTATGCTATTATTGGAGGATTGGTCATGTTGGTAAAAATAGATGGACCTCTATTTTTAGACATTCAGGTGGTTTCTATTTTTAGACTGCCAGGCTAAAAATAGAACAGTCAAATATTATTTACCCTTAATAATATTTGGACTATAAACTTCAGTTTATCCTCTTGGAACACTTCAGTTTGACCCCTAGAGGTGGGGCATGCAGCTGACATAAGGAAATTCGAATTTCCTATGGGTTAGTTGAGCTATTGCATGGTTGACTTCAGTTAGACTCATGTGGCAGAGTTTTGGTGGAGTTGATTAAGGAGTTAATGGAGATTGTGTTCCGGTTAACTAGTTGAACTAGTTGTGATCAGTTTAACTGGCGATTACACTAGAGATGAGTTGGGTGAATTAAATATTATTTAATTCACTGATTATTAACTTATTATTCAACTAAAATAACACATCAGTTAACTCAGTGCATGGACAGTTCAGTGAAAGATCAGTGGAAGAGGTAGATGAAAGGGTGAGACTGACAGCAGTTGTACATTAGTTGTGCATGAGATTTGCACAATCAGTGGGATGATGATGCCAATGATGATTGCGTTGTACCAACTAAGTGAATTCGAATTCCATTCAGCTATATTCACTTTTGGATTGCGCAGTAGAGGCAGGCAGAGCAGCAGAAGGATTTGAACCTGTGACTAGTTTCAGATCTAGCTAGTTTTGTGTTCAGCATATGAGATAGTACTGAGTACTTGTGAGGAGTATTGTATTATGTATTGCTGAATGTTTCTCATCCATTATATGATACATATAGCTGGGGTTTTTCAGCTATAAGCTTTCCCCATACATGCTGCGTTCTATGTGTGTGATTTGATGTTCTATCGCTTTGTTTTTTATTCCGCATGTGACGATTAATGGTAGAAGCGATTATGTGTTATGCATGCAATTCGAATTGATGTATGATCAGGTTAATCGCAGCGAATAAAATTCATTATTCAGCAAATTTCTACATAAACCAACGTAACTTAGTGTAATTTAGGGAAGATACATCCTACACGGTCAACCAATCAACGTAATACATGTATATACAAAATCATAACAACATAGAAACTTGTAACATATGGTATATTAGCACATAACCATCTTTCTAGTTGGAGTCCAATCATAGATGCATAACCATACCAAATAAACACCAATGAAACCTTGACCACTAACAATCACAAGCATGGACCATACACACGCATAAAAAATATGTAACCCAACATGAACGACCAATGCATTTTCAACATATAACATCACACAACGAGCATACATGGAAAACACACAAGCGTGACTAATATGTGACCTAACATAAACAAGCAATGCATATTCAACATGTAACAATATGTAAGCAAGTGCTCATGCACAATATAAAAGCATGAACATCACATAATTAGTCATATACACACGACAACATGTTTACAAAAACACCATGAGTCCTTCCATGGCGACACCACTTCCACCATGGCCAACACAATATGGATGCAACAAACATATACACCATATATATGATAAACACATAAGCAATCAATAAAAAACATGACCAACACACTGCCCATCTAGTACAAGGGTTGAACCATGCTCTGATACCACTCTATGGTATCATATATCACACAAAGAGAAAAAAACCAAACACCACCCAAGGAGAGCGCAACCACTCTCTAATACCACTCTGTAACACCCCCTTCCCACACATACCCAATCAACCAGTCAGCCGGGGTAAATATACGATAAGAGGCTACTATAATGAGATTCAACCTCCTAGGTGACCTTAAGGAAGTGGACCCAACAAAAACATGACAAACAAACCTTGTACATCATCAATGACACCCCCAGGAGATAACCCAACCTTCCATGCCTCTTATCCTTGGGTCACATTGAAGTTTTGGTCTCTTTGAGCCATAGACATAGTCATAACATTGCATGCCCATGGTTTGGAGGCTATATCCACATGATTGACATTGCATGCTAGCGACCAAGCCCCCAATTGCCCAGTTTTGTGCCTACGAATCTGGGATCTGAGCCACCTTTCTAGGCCCAGATCCCAGAACTTCATGAAAATTTTAGACATGATGAATAACAACGTGAAAATGATGTAGAATAAAAATATCATCAAGAACTCATCTAGACCCCTCCTATTGGGTGTGTGTTATATTCTTTCCACGAATAGTTGCATGTGCGGGGCGGAGGCCCCCTTGTCTAGGGGTTAGTAGGGGGCGGGTAGCCCCCTACACATGGTCTGGGGCAGCTCCTTGGGAAAAAAAATTTGGACCCTATTTTAGGTGGGCGGACCTGCCTATGGTTTTGTGCATGGATTTGCACATGGTTTTGGGGCATGATGGTTTTTAGCCCCTGGTATTTTATAGATACAGTCAAGGGAATTACAGTTATGTTCTAATCCATGGTTAATGGATTGGGATTTATGAATGCTTAGGCATGTATATATATGTGTTGTAGCACTAAAAGGAACATAATGAAAAATCAAGCTGGTAGTCCCGATTTGGGATCAAGGGGAAAAAACTTTGTGTATATCTATTTTATGTTTTATGCTCTTGCTATTGTTTTTTTTTTTTTTAAGAATTATTTTTCAGATAATTTATGTACAGGGTTAAAACCTACATTTGGTATCAGAGTTGTTTCAGATTCAAGGGGACGTCTTTGCTACTGAGGGTTTTTTTTTCTTGGGCATGTGGTAGATCTGTGGGATCAATTCTTGCGGTGAAAGAAGATGGCGAGTAGTGGAAATATAGAGATCAAGAAATTTAATGGTCTGAGTTTTGATTTGTGATATCTCAAGATGGAGGATCTACTGGTGGATAAAGATTAGTGGATCAGGGTAGATCTGGATACTAAACCAATGACAATGTCAGATGAAGACTAGGCGAAGTTGGATCAGAAGGAAAAGAGAACAATACGGTTGTGTATCTCAGATTAAGTATTGTTGAATGTATCTGGGGAAGCTACGACAAAGACTTTGTGGGTCAAGTTAGGGAATTTGTACCAATCTAAGTCTCTGGTGAATAAATTTTTCCCGCGGAAAAATATATATAACCTGAGGATGAAGGATGGAGACTCGGTGACAGAGTATTTCAATGCATTCAATATTGTGGTAAGTTAGTTTTCATCTGTTGTTATTAAAAGATAATTGCATCAGTTTTTTGTGTTCTCTACCAGATTCATGGGATACTCTAGTTATTGCAATAGGTATAAATACAACTACCTTGAATTTTGATGAAATTGTCTCAGCCTTGCTGTCGGAGGAAATTAGATAGAGAAATATGGAGGGATATAATGGAGATGCCTTATCTGTATGAGGAAGGTCCCAAAACAGAAACAAAAATAATTTTTCGAGTGGGAGATCTAAATCTACAGGAAAGCTTGTAAAGGTGTGCTGGAAATGCGGAAAGAAAGGGCATTTCAAAAAGTACTACAGATCTAAATCTCCTGAGAAAGGAAAGGGATCTGATGATTCTCCTTATGTAGAGGCAGAAACCACCTCAAATGAAGGTGGGGATATGTATTTGGCTTCTTCTTCCTTTAAGTATAAGGATGGTTTAAAAGGTTAGAAGCTTTGGAACCCATAAACAAGGAAGATTGTGTACAGTCGAGATGTGGTGTTTAGAGAGGTGAAATATTTTTTTAAACATGAATTCCTACCAAAGGAACCTAAGAAGATAGATTTTGAGATAAAGGAGGATGAATCCGACTCTACAACATAATAATATTCAAAAGAGGAAGAGCCACAAACTCTAGCTATGAGAAGATCAGTTCGGGAAAGAAGGTAGCCAGAAAGGTATAGTCCATCTGCTTTCTGTTCAAAATTTTCTTTAACTATCAATGATGATGGTCCCATAACTGTCAGGGAGAAAGTGGATTTAGAGGATGGAAAACTATGGAAGGAGGCCATGGTTGATGAAATGGCATCCTTGTACAAAAATGAGGCATGGGATCTAGTGGAGTTGCCAATTGGGAGAAAATGGGTGTTTAAGAAGAAGATGAATTTAGAAGGCAAGGTGGAGAAATATGAAGCTCGGTTGGTAGCAAAATTTTATTCCTAGGTGCCGGGAATTGATTTTGGTGATATTTTTTCTCCTGTTGCCGAGGTTACTTCTATTAGATTACTTTTATCTATTGCTATTGCATTTGATTTTGAGGTAGAACAAATGGATGTGAAGACAAAATTTCTTCACGAAGATTTGGAAGAGGAGATCTACATTAAGCAACCTGAAGGCTTTACAGTGAAGGGTAAGAAAGAACTGGTATGCAGGTTAAAAAAGTCTCTATATGGGTTAAAATAGTCACCAAGGATGTGGTATCAAAATTTTGATACCTATATATGGGGACTTGGGTTCACCAAAAGCAAGGAGGATCACTGTGTATATTTTAAATTAGTTGGTGACCGTGTTATTTATTTGGTATTGTATGTGGATGATATGTTGTTGGTTGGAAATGATAAAGAAATTATCCAAGATTTGAAGACCCAATTGTTTTCCAAATTCGACATGAAGGATCTTAGTGTTGTAAACTATATTTTTGGCATGGAAATTAAGGGAGATCGGGAAAAGAGGAAGCTATGGTTAAACTAGAGGAAGTATGTTGAGACAATATTGTAGAGGTTC
Organism: Pinus albicaulis; assembly: GCA_034641835.2. Classification (NCBI taxonomy): domain Eukaryota; kingdom Viridiplantae; phylum Streptophyta; class Pinopsida; order Pinales; family Pinaceae; genus Pinus; species Pinus albicaulis. Next base: position 575,134,374 of record CM076579.1, read on the forward strand.
AATATGCAGGATAGTAAACCGATGAAGGTTCCTATTCCTGTAGGTGTAAATCTATCTGCTGAATAGTGTCCCAAGACACAAGAACAAGACGAGGATATGTCCCATGTTCCATATGCAGGTGCAATGGGTAGCTTGATGTATGAAACTGTCTGTGCTAGACCAGACATTGCACATGCAGTGGGAGTATTGAGCAAGTTTATGTTAAAACTAGGGAAGGAGCATTGGACAATAGTGAAGCGGGTTTTCAGATATTTGTGTGGCACTAGTGATTATGGTTTGTGCTACCGGGGAAGACCAGGACTGGAAATAGTTTTGGACATCTGGGGTTTTGTTGATGCAGACTAGGCTGGAGATCTGGACCAAAGAAGATCTGCAAGTGGGTATGCGTTTAGCCTATTTGGAGGTGTAGTCAGCTGGATGAGTAAAATACAATATGTAGTGGGTCTTTCAAATACAGAGGTAGGATACATGGCAGCCACTCATGCAAGCAAGGAAGCAGTTTGGTTATAGAGATTGTGTTCAAGTATGGGGTTGGTGCAGCGAGCTATAATGATAGACTGTGATAGCCAAAGTGTAATTTTCTTGGCTAAGAACCCTGCTTATCATTCAAAGACAAAGCACATTGATGTCTAATATCACTTTGTGAGAGATATGGTTGACGATAAAAAGGTGTTGCTGGTAAAGGTGGACACTTTGAAGAATGTTGCAGATGCATTGATGAAGTCTATGAGCATGTTGACGGGGAAAATTGTCTGGCCAACAGTAGGGGATCTCCAACAGTAGGGGAAAATTGTCAACAACACATCTTTGGGGTTATGCTTGTAGGCGATTCTAACCACAAAAGAAACAGTTCTTTGTGGCGAGATTCTCCTTTACTTTCTGAAAGATAAAATGAATTGCTAATAAACAAAGTCACTAACATCCATTCAGCAAGCAATTAATCCAAACACCATTAACACACATAAAGGTAACCATGATGTATAAATGATGCCATTAAAGAGTGCAGTCTCATTAATCAAAAGATGTTCTGAAACTGTAAAGAAATACTCGTAGTGTTCACCAAGCAAAACACATCAGATCCAAAAGGAGTTTCAACAGGTATTTGCATTCATATGCCAAAGACTGCTCCTTTCAAATACAATGCTCTGTAGTTTGTTTTATGTATGAGCACTCTTGAGTATTATATTTTCAGTTTCTGAACATCTTTAGATTAAGGGAACTGTATCTTTAATTCAGTTCACAGTTACATAACAGTTTGCTGAGTATGTTAATGGTGGTTGAGTTATTTCACTTTCTTAGAGAATGTTGATGACTTTGTTTATCTGCGTTTGTGTTATCATTTAAAGATTTTAGGAAGTGAAGGGTGTTCTCTCCATGAGGAACTGTTTCTTTCATGGTAAGAACAACTTACAGGCATGAACCTAATGAAGTGTTGCTAACAACACTTCCTTCGGTCTTCATGCTTTATTATTTTCTCTTGCTACTCATAGTGTCGTATGTACATTTAATGCATCAAGCATATGTCTTGTATCAGTCGATTAGGTGTGTATTCACTGTTTTATAGAGTTTAAGCGAGACCCAAAGCAAAAGAGAAATCAGTGGTAGCTGGACCCACACCCCGGACGGGATCCCTATTCCAAACGGTTCAAGGTCTAATTGGGACCTTTTACCGGGGAGATCCCCTGCTGTTGGCCGGACAGATTTTCCCGTCAACAGAGCACTCAAAATTTCTCTTGGTGTAGAGAAAAAATGGGTGTTGCAGGGCTGGACTAATGATTAACATCTCCTGTGGCCCTTGCGGAAAGAAAACAACAAGTGGGAGAATGTTGGGTGTGTGTTATATTCTTTCCACAAATAGTCACACGCACATGGGGGGGGGCATGGTGATAACCCCTCCTTGTTCGTTGTGTCAGGCACAACGGGGGGGAGGCAGGCCCCCCTATCCAGGGGTTAGAAGGGGGCGGGAAACACCCCGAGAATTTTTTTGGACCCTATTTTAGGTGGGCGGACCTGCCTATGATTTTGTGCATGGGTTTGCACATAGTTTTGGGGCATGATGGTTTTCAGCCCCTGGTATTTTGTAGATCCAGTCAAGGGAACTACAATTATGTTCTAATACAGGGTTAATGGATTAGTGTTTATGAATTCTTCGACATGTATATATATGTGTTGTAACACTAAAAGGAACATAATGAAAAATCAAGCTGGTAGTCCCGATTTGGGATCCTGGGGAAAAATCTCTGTGTATATCTGTTTTATGTTTTATGCTCTCACTATTGTTTATTTTATGTTTTTAAGAATTCGTTTGCAGATAATTTCTGTACAGGGTTAAAACCTACACCTCCTAACCATGACAGTCGTTTTGTCAAACATGTCACAAAAATTGAATCTACAAGTGTAAACAACATATTTAAGCATAGGGGTTTCATACTTATCTGAGAATCACTAAGAAGCATTGCTCCCTTACATCAATAGCTACAATACAATCTATTTTACCATAAATACATTGTGCATTAATTTACAAGTAAAAATATAGATAGAGCCATCCATCATCACTGATAAAATACATGCTTATAACCAACATAATAACAACATAAATTACCATGGATACAACAACAATAGAATCCACATAATAATTGCTACTTTTTCATACCAAATACCAAAGGAATGAGCTCTTCATTACTGAATGTAAAAACCAACTGGAGATGGGACTTCCACGTTCCACCCAACCATAGATTGGTTGAGCCAAATATCTCTCTTCATCCAATCACCCCCATGCCATATTACAAGCATGAATGTGGGAATCAAACTGAAAGAACCAACTAGAGCATCTCGAGGTTAAACCACCTCACCCTCATGAAAAGAAATCAGGCTTTACCATGATCCATCCTAGATCACTAGGACAACACAATAAACATGTTATAACCATCTTTACCATGACCTACACCCAATCATTAGGCCAACACAAGCACGGATATCACCAGATTATCTCCACCTAAACCATGATGAATTTTCCTGTCTCCTAGTCTCTCAAGATTTACTACAACCCACAATCTGAATCAGGAGTCACTAGGCCCTAAACTGAGACATAATCTCTAGGATTTTCTGTATATCCCATATAAAGTATTCCTGGGATTGATGGAGAGTAAACCACCTCTATGCTTTATCGTATATCCCAAACCCGCAATTCCTAGGCCTGATGGAGAGAAAACAACCTCTAGGCTTTACCGTATATCCCGCCATTCACCGGTCGAGGATTCCCTCTTTACTGCAACCCACAGTTTGGTTCAAGGGTTATTATGCCATGTGTTATATCAATTTGGAGATCCACACCACTCATCTTTGAATCCATCTAGTAATCCAACTAAACTAAAACATGAGAAATCTACAACACCATGGCTATCCAAAAATGGCAAGGCTAGGATGAAAAAACTGTCACACCTAGAAATAACCCATGCCAAGACGAAAAATAACTACATGAAATTCCATGCATGCCAGATCTAGCAAGGACAATACACATGAAAATTGATACCTGCCAAGAATCCTGTTGTAGCTAATTGATTCATGCTCATCCTTGCTTGCTTCCTCCTTTTTCCTTATTTCTTTCCTTTCTTGCTCTAATGCCAAAGTGCTCCAAGAAACTCTAAGTGTTGAAGAGTGAGTGAGAGAGAGAGAGAATAATGAGAGAGCTCCAAAAATGCACTAAAAAAAGGTACCAACTGATCCTCAGAAGCCTTTTTATAGAAAATGCCTCTATTTTGTTCATTTTCCATTATTTTCCTTCATTTTCCTCCTCACATGCAACCTGTGACCTTTCATCTCCCTTTTCTTCCAATTTCCATCATTTTCATAAATAAATGTGCTAAAAATGCATTTTTTCCTTTCCAAAGCCTTTGGCATTTGCCTTTGTCAATTTCCTTAGCCATAATAAACCAAATGAGCACCCACTAGGATGTTTTTCCCAACATTTATCTTGGAATAAGTGTCCTATCAACCGTTGTTATTATTTTTAACTTTATTACATGGAATTTTCACCAGGTTTGTTACAAGATTTATTTAAGTTACCAAAATAAAAAAGCAAACAATCTTGTAAACCATCAATAATAATCTTCTTAGATTTGAGATCACCTTTCTTTTCCCTGGACTTGATAACAACCAAAGCATTTGCTAGAGGCTTAGGTACCTTTCCTTGTACATATTCCAAAACATCATTGTCATCCAATATGACTTCCAACCCAATTTTCCAAGCAACAAAGTTAGATGAATCACCAAGCTTATCATTATCTTTGAAGTAGGAGATAAACATCTTGAACAAACCAAAAGGCTTCTTCAACTTATTTCAAGAATGATTGCTCTTACTTCTTGGCTTATTGGGCTTATCTTCACCTTAGCTCTAATACCATGTCAATTTACCAATGTTAAATGTTGTTACATTCACTTTAGCCCAATTATTATCTTTAATTAGCAACATTTCAAAAGAATTTAATCTTCCAATGACCAATAGAAATTGTAGATAGAACAATAAATGAAATGAAAAATAATGAGACAAATAAGAGACACTAGGTTTGGTCAAATACCGAGGAAAAACACCACAAGGGCGGAAACACTTTCAAATTCTTCCACTTATTAGATTGTCATAAAAATTTTAGTAAAGAGAGTGTACAATGTTATAATTCTTCAATCACTAGACTATCCAAAAAAACCAACTTAACAATATCCAAGAGATGATCCCAACAAAAATTCTGATCAAAGTTTAAACATTCCAAGCTTGCGGTCAACTGTGTTCAATTTTCAACAAAAACCTTAGTTCCTAGTTGGACGGAGCTAGAGATCATGCGGACGGCTAAAGCATTCCATCTGCATGGAGCACCTTGTATACGAGCGACTCCATTTGAGATTTTCCTGAATCAACCTTGTGGCTACCTAATCCACACGTGTGAGTTTGAACCCTACGATTTCAGGCTTGTACAAACCAATTTCTGTCAACCACTTCAGACTTATGCAATCCAAACCAAATAAGACAAAAGAAGAAGATGCTTGATGATGATGTCCAAATGAGACTACTTGACATGTATTTATATGCTTCCTTGGAGACCCAATTTGTCTTGAGGTCAACTTGAACTCTTTTGCACATGTGGGTTTTCATATTAATAAAATATTTTTCAATAATCAAATTAAATTGTTCCAAGGGTTAGGAGGGGTATTTCTTGATGAGGAAGGTTGTGCAAAGGAGGGAATTTGTCCCTAAGTTGCGAAATTAACAAGAATGGTCCTAGAATATTAGGTTCAATAAATTGAGTGTGTGTTTTTCAACATCAGGCTTAGTATCTCCAGTTTGGATAAGGAGATCATTGGGCCTAGTTGCTCAGGTAGAGTGTGGCCTTTGGAGTTTCACCACGAGTCGAAGAGATTAACCATGATGGTGAACGAAGACTAGTCTAGGTCAGGAGTACTGACCAAGATTATGGGCCAATGGTGCTAACCAGAGTTATGATGACTAGTTGACACTAAATGTTATTCCATGTGTCACGAGTATCAGCCAGTTATGGCAACCATTTGATGTTGATGATTTACCATATGTCAAAGTTGTTGACTAAATTATTGTAATTAGATGATGATCCTATATTTCAGAGATGATAATGTCAGAGATGTTGATGATTTACCTTATGTTAGAGATGCTGAAAAGGTTGATCATGATTCTGTTATAAGCTTGATGTATTTGTAAGCATGTTCTTCATTCTAGATACAAATAGGAAATTATTAAAAGACATGTTCTTCACATCAGTTGAAAAAGGAAGAAATTTGAATTTGTAAAAATTAAATTTTAGGCTAAAAAACGATGAAGTCATCCTTCTCCTAGTCAAGTCAGGTTAGTTAAAGGAAGGCACCATTTGACCTTCAAGATCCCTATTTAAGTGACTCAACTTCCTCTCCAAGAATCAATTATGATCAATGATAAATACAATTTCTTTTGTTTAACCATGCAAAGAAGACAAGCATAGAGGACGAGTTCTAGGAGAATTCTATAGCTCAACGGTAAACCAATCTTCTGAAATGATATTTTATCTAATCTTCTTGGAAATGTGAATTACTAATGCAATATTCTAGGACAAAATGACCAAGCTTCTATGTTGTAAGATCAAATTCTATGTATGTATAAGGAGGACGAAATTTTGTCCTAGCTGAGCAGATCAAAGTGATTTTCTTGGGCTAGCTGACTTGACTAAAGGATGGAATATGTTTGACCTAATTATTGAATAAGATGTATCTATGTTGAATTAAATAATTTCTCTATTGAAAATTTTATTGGGTTTTTCCCCGTGTGGTTTTTCCCAGGGTAAACTCTTGTGTTCCTTGTGTGGTTGTCTCTTTATGATCATCTAGCATTTTCGTTTTACCATTGATGTTTTTTTTTGTAATTTCTTAATGATGGAATCATGGATAAAATGTGTAAAAGAATTAAAAATTCATTAGAAGAAATTATAAAAATAAAATATCTTATTAAAATCAACAATAAGGGGGGATGGGGGGATATTAGAGAAAATATATATCCAAAACATGTTTTCTCTAATATTCTCCCAACCCCCACCATCATGAATAAATATTTTCTCTAATATTTCCCCACCCCCAATATCATACATGAGGGACTACACGAGGGTAGGTGTGGGGAAAAAATAGTAAATAAACTATATATTTAACGGATTTTTCTATAGGTGATACTTTTTGGAGTTTCCGACAGATTTTTGGCTGGAATTCGATGAAAAATTTTGTGGTCAAATCTTACTTTGTGTTGTTTAAAATTGGAGTTTTGATTGCATATATGGTGATCCAGGTGGATATTGGTGGTCACCCGCCTATTCCACTTGGGGCCCCACCATTGTCTCTTTCAGTTTTTCAGTTTCGGCTCAACTTACTATTTTTAGCAGTTTTTCGGGTCCTGAACTTCCGGAGCCATTTTGAGACCCTAAACGACGTTTTTTGGGAAAACGGAGAGCAACATGGGTCCATGGACTAATGTTTCTCGTTAAAAATTTGGAGACCTCGGATAGATCTTTCTAACGAGGTATGGTACGCGTCAAACGGAGATCGTATGCCAAAGTTATGCCCCTGGGAAGTTGAAACACCAATTTACCCAAACGGGGTCCATAGTTTTGGCACTTCATCTCCTAGGGTTAGGGTTTTGGCTGTTGAGGATTTCCCATTGTGTCTAAATAATAAATAGGCCCTCGAGCCTCATTGTAACTCAGTTCAAAGGCCTATAGCTGCCACATCTCTTCTCAGAGATAGCTACCAGCGCCCTAGCTAGTTTTATTTCCATTATGTCTGTAAGCAAATTTCAGTTCTTTGATATTAATGAAATGAAGTGTTATTTCCGCTGCATCTTTGTATTTATGGTTATATGTTTATTCTGTTGCGTTCCTGCATAAATCCAGATCATATGGATTTAACACCCTCGAAAACACCTAGGAAAATTCGATTGTGAAGATTTCACCCATAAAAATTTTGATTTCAATGAATCCCTTCTATATTATCGACAAATTATATCAAAAAATACTTTTCAAAAAGTCACTTATAGACAACTCCATTCAAAATAAATTTTATTCCCTTCACTACCACTTTCATGTATGAAGGTGGGGGTGGGGGGGAATTATTTATTCCTGCCCACACCCACCTTCATACATGAGGTTGGGATATATAGATCATTTCCCCCAACCTCCACCTTCATACATGAGGGTTGGTTTAATAGACCCAGGTTAAAAGTTCATGTAATAAAATTTAATAAAGGAAAAAATAAGACCACGGTTAAGGGACACTTATTCCAAGTTGAATGTTGGGAAAATATATCCTAGTGAGAATCACTGGATGTGTTTATGGCTAAAGGGAAATTGGAAAAGGAAATGGATAAGGCATTAGAAAGGAAAAAGGTATTTTTGGCACATTTATTTATGAAAATAAAGGAAATTAGGAGAAAAGGAAGGTGAAAGGTAACATGTTTCAAGTGAGTATGAAATTGAAGGAAAATAATGGAAAATTGAAGAAATTAGAGGCCTCATCAATAAAAAGACCTCAAATCATCAGTTGGTAGTTTAAATTTTGTCAGTTCATTTTCAGAATTACACTCAAAGTGGAGAAGAGCACCAAGAGGAGAAAGAAAACGAGCGAGCAAAGGAAGGACAAGGAAAGGAAAGAAAATAAAATAAAATGAAATAAAATGAACGAAAATAAATAGTAGGATTAAGTTTCTTCAACATGAATACTTGCAAGTAACAGATTGCATGTGTGATTTCCTAGCTGGTTTTGACATGCATGGAATATGCATGTTTTTATCTAGTTCTCTTGTTGTTGGTGGCATGGTTTTTCTGGGTTTTGATAGTGGTTTTTAGCCTAGCCTTGCCTTTTTCTAGATATACATGGTGTGATGGAATTGTTCTTAGTTTTTAGTTTTGGAATCGTCGGATGGTTTTCAGAATCCAGGGTGGAGGTGGTCTTAAGATCATTCCTAAAGGTCTAGGAATCCTGTGATCGGTTTTGGCAGTATATATGGTAAAGCCCGAGGGAGATGTATTGGTAAGGGCCTAGTGATCCAATGTGGATTGTGTTAAAGCCTAGATTCATGGAGACATAAAATTCCTCAAGGATAGTGATGTTTAGGTATCTCGGTGCCGGTTTTGTGGATTCTCTTGGTTGTTTTTGGATTGATTTATCTATGAGATCCCACATTCATGCTTGGAATATGGCATGAGGGTGACTAGTTGAAGAGATATTTGGACCAACCATGTCTATGCTCGGGTGGTACATGGAAATCCCAAACCTGGTTGGCTCTCTCCTATGTTTAATGAAAGCTATTTTCTCTTGCTTTTGTACTTGTTAATGTGTGGCTTTAATGGTTATTATCTCACTATTATTTATATGGTTATATGTTGGTTATAAGCATGGTTATGTGACTAGTTATAGTCATGGTTAATTTTTTGTTTTTACTTGTAACTGAAAGAATAATGAATGCAAGATGTAATTTATATTAAAAAAACTAATGAGAGGGGGTAGCGATCCTTCTTGTTAAGCTCCATATGAGTTCTTAGTCCTTTATTCTCATTATTGTATTCATGACATATAGGTTGCATTGTTTTCAAGTGTTTGACAGAATGTTAGTCCCGGTTGGGGATGGTAAGGTACAATCCCAATATCAGTTTTTGGCTTGAAATCATTGCTTTCATGTATTTTATGGATTCTGGAAGTTACATGGATTTCTCCATAGTGGCATATCCCCAACCCTAGAATTTAGCCTTAAAATCCACAGTCGTAGGCATAACACTGGGTGAAAAAGTCCCTGGTTTCACTCATGCAGGCATCATGGGAGCGACTGGGAGGTTCTAGTCGCACTGATGCCTTGGAAAGGGTGCGAATAGGGGTAAAATCCAGGTAAAGGTCAGGTTAGCTCAGGGGATAGACACCTGGATGGGTTGGGCTACTATTGGAGGGTCCTGTGGAACTTGAGGAGAGTCAGTAAGGTTTGTTTGCCGACTCCATTTCCTTAAGGTTACCTAGGAGGCTGAGTCTTGTCATGACATGTGCTAATCTCATGTTTACCTGGGTAAGTTGGTGAAAATGTGTAGATGTGAGGGAGGGGGCCCATTACAGGTGGTATCAGAGCATGGTTGCGCTCTCTTTGGGAATTTTTGATGTCGTTATGACCTTGAAAACATGTGGTAAAGTCATGGTCATCATGCATGGGATCAGGGTATATTGTTATTATGGTCATGCATGATGGTTTATGTTGATATGTTGATTATCTTAATATGTTATGATTATACATGTACCTGCTAATGTGGACTAATCTTGCAAATGATATAAGCTTCCCTTGAACGACAATGAGGTATGGATTTTATTTTGGTATCTATTTATTTTTCTATCATGATATACTTGCAGGAAGAGGATAATCAAGGACGAAGAGAAAAATGGTAGACTATAGTTCCCGTGACTCTCCCTATAGATCAGTTGGGAAATAAGGAGATGAGTATTCTCCTGGTGTATCAAACACATTGAGGAGTTTGAGGGAAGAGATCAAAATTTGTAAGGAATATAATGATAGGTTGGCTGAGGCTCAGGAATGACTTGCAAGGGCTCTGGAAAATAAAATATAGGTTAATGAAGCAATTCTTCAGAGTTTGTTAGAGTTGCATAAACAGGGACCGATGAGGATCAATCAAGAGCAATAAGAAAATACTAATGGAGCCTATGGTAGCATTTCTCAGTCCGGACATAGATTAGATAGAGGGGACACAGTTAGAGGTGGTAGATCATTGGACACACTTAACATGAATATTGGTATGTATGGGCATCATTCTAGTTTTTCTTCTAGGAGACATCATCACCGTCATCATTCTTATAGGAGGGATGAGTATTTTCCTGAGGAGTTAAAAAAAGTCAAGTCACCTACATTCGATGGAGATATGAAGAAGACAAAAGATGAAAGGACATGGTTTCTTGGGTTGAATAAATTATTTAGATTGCACATCTACTCAGAGAACATGAAAGACAAGATAGACACTTTAATTCTTAAAGGGAAAGCATACATATGGTGGGATGATGTGAAGAATGTTAAAGGTATTCGAGAGGATGAATTTACTTTAGATGAGTTTGAGAGAATCTTCAAGAAGAAGTACCTGTCATAGAGGTACTATGATGTTATAGCTAAGGATTTTTATGAGTTGAAAATGGGTTCCATGACAAATTATGAGTACACTAGCAGGTTCTTGGAGCTGTTGAGATATGTGCCTTACCTCAAGGAGGAGAAGGCCAAGGTTCAAATATTCATCAGTGGACTTCCAATAGCATATAAAGACCAGATTCAGTTCGATGAACCTAGATTGTTGGAGGAGGCTATTTGAAAGATGAAGCATTTGTATGAGCAGGAAAAACGCAAAGTTGAGCCTAAGCATGACTTGAAGGGAAATGGGAAAGCTAAAGAAATATTTAGAAACAAAATGTGGTTCCTTACAAGAAGTTCAATTCAAACATGGATCGCAGCCTTGAGAGAAACATACTAGATGTGATCGTAGAGCACAATTCAAGTGATGGATATGTGGGAAATATCATTGTAAGAGGGATTTTCCATAGTTTCAGGTTGGTATACCTCATATCTATAATGATCAGGAGGAATATATAGTAGTGGATGTTGGTCATAACATTCCTCAGATTTATGCAGCTACATACAATAGATAGGAAGACCACTAGGCATCTATTATTGAGATGAACGATAAGCTTTGTGATCAAGTTATTTCTATATTTATTGATCTTGGATCTAATTATAGTTAAGTCAATCCCGACCTTGTGGATAAGTGGAGCTTGAGAAAATAAGTGCATGCAAAATCTTGGTTGGTGCGGTTGGCTACAGGTACGAAGAAGCAAGTTCAACATCGAGTAAGAGCTTTTGCATTTGAGTTAAATGGTATGCCCACAACACACATTTGAATGTATTTCCATTGGGATTGTACAACATGATTTTGGATATGGATTGGTTATACCTTCACAGGACCAAGGTAGATTGTTTTGACAAGGCCATTGAGTGCCTAGATGATAACAGAGAAAAGAGAATTTTGCAGGGAAAGAAGAAGCCTACATTTATTGAGGATGGTCAAAACAATGCAAGATAAACACATTTTCAGAAAGGGTTGTGTGATGTTTGGAGTGCATATTTCTAGTGAAAAGGGTAAGGATGTGGAGAATGCATAAATATTCCAAAGGTATCCTATATTATAGCAGTTTCATGATTTTTTTACAACAGAGATTTTAGAGTTACCTCCTCAAAGGTAGGTAGCCTTTTCTATTGATTTGGTACCAGGGGCAACACCAACATCAAAGGCACCTTATAGGATAAGTACACTAGAGTTAGTAGAGTTGAAGTTGCAACTAAAGGACTTGCTTGATAAGGGATACATTAGACCAAGTGTATCACCTTGGGGTGCACTAGTGTTGTTCATAAAGAAGAAGGATGGTAATCTCATGTTGTGCATTGATTACGGGAATCTGAAGAAGGTGACGATTAAGAGCATGTACCCATTTCCAAGGATCGATTATTTGTCTGATCATTTGAATGGAGCAACAATGTTCTCAAATATCACTTTGAGATTTGGATATCATCAAGTACGCATCAAAGAAGAGGACATCTACAATATTTCCTTAAGGACCAAGTATTGGAATTATGAGTTTGTTGTAGTTCCATTCGGTTCAACTAATGCCACAACTACATTTATGTGTTTGATGAATAGTGTTTTTCACCCTTATCTAGACAAGTTTGTTATTGTATTCATTGATGACACCTTGGTATATTCTAAGAATGAGGAAGAGCATGTCGATCATTTAGCAGCAATGTTGAGATCGCGTAGTTGTTGATCAATGCTCCAGTTCTTAAGATTGCAGATCCGAATAAAGAGTTCTTGGTGTGTATAGATGCTTGTAAAAGAGGATTGGGTGGAGTCCTTATGCAGGAGGGACATGTGGTATGATATGATTCTAGGAAATTGAATGAGCACGAGTAGAAGTATGTGACTCATGATCTTGAGTTCGCATCTATTATGCACGCCTTGAAGATGTGGAGACATTACCTTATTGGCAGGAGATTTTTATATATGAGCGATCACAATGGGTTGAGATACTTGTTTGACAAGCTAAATTTGAATGCTAGGCAAGCTAGATGGTTGGCCACCATTAGTTAGTTTGATTTCGAGATAAAATACATCAAGGGTAAGGAGGACATGGTTGCAGATGCTCTTAGCAGGAAATTACAGGTGAACCACATAGTGATTATTATTATATGGGACAGATCTATAGGATAGGATCTTGCAGGAAGGTCAGCAAGATGATAGGTATATGGAGCTCAAGAAAAGGTTACAACAAATTATAGGTACATGAACAGGTACATGTTCAAGCACATGTGATCAAGATGTAGACTATTGTCTTATGGCAGATGGTTTGGTGAGATTTAGGGACATGATCTATGTTTGAGATGATAGTGAGCTCAAGAAGCTTATCTTGAGGGAATTTCACATCAAGCCTTACTCGAGTCACCTAGGATATTAGAAGAAATCACTAGAACATTTGGCGGAAATTCCGACGGCCAAATCGTCGCTATTCCGACACATTGTCGTCGCAGGAGCGACAGTTAGAGGGCGGGCAAACCGTGGTTTACGGTACCGTCGCAGTTCCGACACAACTAAAAAGTGTCGCAGTATCGACACTTTTCCGTCGCTTCCAAGCAAGCGTCACTCTTCTGACGTCTCCTAATCCGTCGCACTTCCGACCTCTATAAGATGTCGCACTTCCGACGACATGTGGTCCGACGTTTTAAACGTCGCTCTTCCGACGTCTGTAAACTGTCACAATTACGACGAAATGTGGTCCGACGTTTTGGATGTCGCTCTTCCGACGTCTGTAAACTGTCGCAATTATGACGAAATGTGGTCCGACGTTTTGGACGTCGCTCTTCCGACGTCTCTAAACTGTCGCAATTATGACGAAATGTGGTCCGACGTTTTGGACGTCGCTCTTCCGACGTCTGTAAACTGTCACAATTACGACGAAATATGGTCCGACGTTTGTAACGTCGCACTTCCGACGTCTGTATACTGTCACAATTCCGACGCTTGCAGGACGTTAGAATTGCGACGGAGAGTTCAATTTTAAAAAAAAAAATGAAACTTTAAAAGAGGAAAAATGTTGTTTTGAATATATTTTATGTAGTAAAACAGTACATGAAGTCATTACATTTTCACATCTAAAGATTTGAACCCAAATATCCATCCAGAAAAGTGGAAGTCCCACCCCAGACAATGATAGAAATTATACCCCATGTCACATACAGGGACATGATATAAAACCCAGTAACGGTCCACATGGAGATTATCGACAATCTGAGAAAGCATCCAAATTAATATGCCCAAGGCATCTATAAGAAAGTGAAATAGCAGTATGTAGAATAGTAAAACAACAGATAGAGTACCGACGTCCATTGTTCCAAATACAAATTAAAGTACCCAAAAATCCTTGAACAGAGAAAAACGCTAATCATGTGAGGAGTGTGATATGTCCAAAATATAAAAAGACCATCAGACCATATCAATAAACCAAAAACATAGACCAGCATCGCTAGTTTTGAAGGCAGAGTGATAAACATTAATCATTTTTTTTTCACAAGAGAAAAAATGTTGTTTTGAATATATTATATGAAGTAAAACAGTCCATGAAGTCATTACATTTTCACATCTGAAGATTGGAACCCAAATATTCATCCAGAAAAGTGGAAGTCCCACCCCAAACAATGATAGAAAAATACCCCATGTCACATACAGGGACATGATATAAAATCCAGTAACGGTCCACATGGAGATTATCGAAAATCCGAGAAAGCATCCAAATATGCCCGAGGCATCTATAAGAAAGTGAAATAGAAGTATGTAGAATAGTAAAGCAACAGATAGAATACCGACGTCCATTGTTCCAAATACAAATTAAAGTACCTAAAATCCATGAACAGAGAAAAACGCTAATCATGTGAGGAAGACCATCAGACCATATCAATAAACCAACAACATAGACCAACATCGCTCGTTTTGAAGGCAGAGTGATAAACATTAATCATTTTTTTTTCACAAGAGAAAAAACGTTGTTTTTAATATATTATATGAAGTAAAATAGTCCATGAAGTCATTACAAAAATATAGAGACAGATGGTCTCGTAGATAAGAAAAATGATAACTGATGTTGTGCTGTTTCCTTCTTTTAAGAATGTGCTGGAGGCAGGCCCTATATCTTGGCTTGCTGCTGTCCTCTTTAGTAATTCTATGTTGATTATTTCATTTCACTGATACTCTTTAACTGCTCTGATACTCTTTGACCTTTGTTCATCCTTTTATCCTTTTTATCATGATATACTGTGGTAAATAGGCAAAAATTTATGTAAGGATAATTTTTTACAAAATTTCCATCATTTCTTCCCACCATTGAACTTCTGGCACTCTGGTCATTTGCAACTCTCTTAGTGTTTCATCAACCTCAGTATGTCTGAAGTAATCAGGTTGATTTGGGAACAAATGATTTACTTCATGCTCAAGATAAAATAAATTCTCCAATCTGTCATGAAGGTTTTTCCCTGTAGGCAATGCTGCTGTTGATGAACTGGTTGAAGAACTAGCTTGATTATCATCATATTTGTCCAATTTTTCAACATAACTATCAAGGTCCATTAGCTTATCTTCTGCAACTATAGGACCGGGCAATCCTCTATTTAACAAAATATTCAATCTTTCTCTGAAGGCAATGATTTCTTCTTGCATATCTGAGCACCTTTGTTCTAAATTCTGTACCAGATTTCTTTTAGTAAAAACTTTCTTTATTTCCAGAATTGTTCCGGTCCTGTCCTGAATACTAATTTATGCAAGTTGATTCTTAGTGTGAGTATTCAAAAAATGTATAAGTCTATTGGCCTCTTCTGGCATATTTCCTAACTCTTGTCTTGATCTCTCAATCTCATCCAGAGCCAATTTAACTAAGTTATTCTGTTCATCCATTATTTGAATTGAGGACCAAACATCCTTTATTGATTGAATGATATTGTCCCAAAGAATATCATTTATTTCTTTTAAAGGTTTCTCCAATGTGAGATCCTTTTCCAATGCTTTGACTGTTTTTTCTAATTTGTTCACTTCTCTTGTTTTATCAGCAACACTCATTTTTGAAAGATCATATTTAAGTTCTAGAGTGGCCAATTGTTCCTTTGTTTTGTGAAGCTCTATGGCCTGAATGTTCATATCTTCCATTGACTTTGTTAATTCATCAGTGTTCAAATTTGCAGTGTTGCTCTGTGACAATTCTACTGGCTGACCTGTTGTTGCTGTACCTGTCACTACTCCTGCTGTAGATACTAGAATATTTGCCTGCTTATATTTTAATGCATTCTCAAGCTCTTTTTCAGTTGCAGTAAGTTGCTCATTCAATTTTAAGAGAAAATCCATTAGTTCTTCCTCGTAATTTTGTTTGATGATTTCTGCAGTCTGTGGATGTCTTGAGGCCGGTAACTTTAATTGTTTTCTTAGAGCTGCAATATCATCATGTTTTCTCTTGATCAAAGCTTCAATACCTTTCACCTCTTTAGGATTATGACCCAAACCAATGATTATTTCCTCTAAAGTTTTGATTCTATTATCCTTAGCCTGGGAGGAGGCTTTTTCAAGCTGCAACTGTGTATTAGTATTATCCAAAGAATCCTGCAAATTATGGGTCATCATTGATTTATCCGTCAAAGTAGAATAAATCATCTCACCTGTTTGCTTGTGTAGCTCAATTTGATCTAAAGGATGGATATCCTTTACTAAGACTTCAAAATTAGTCCTAACGTAATCTGCAGCTGTCTGAGGCTGCCGCACCTTGGGCTTCAAATGGCTCATTAACATCTTACCCTGTTGGATGTCATAAGCTGACATCAATATTTCTTGATTTTTCGGAGCCATCTTCAAATATTGGCTATATACTTGAAGTCTAAGTGGATCGTTCCTGGCCTTGATATTGGTGAATGTTATTTTGATGTCCCAGGCAGTTTTTACTGGAGGTTTGAAAGAAGATGTTTCTGCACTTTGTTGCCTCTGTATTCCTGTCCCACTACCTGTATCTGTTTGCTGACTGTCTTCTGTTCCCTGGCTGTCAGAGATTTCCTGAAATGATTCATCTTCTGGAAGGGGAGTTAATTTCTGCCTTTTAACATCTTGCTGTTCATAAGAGCCACCAATAGGAGTAGTTGTTTCAGCCTCTCTCTTTTTTCCCTTTTCTATATTCAGAGGAGTTTGTAAAATAGAAATTTCTGGCTCACTGATCTGAGCAGGAGGAATTTGTCCTTGACCTTGTTCTTTAGAAGTCTTTGGTTGCGCTGTCATTATGAATTTTTCAATTATTTGTATATCAGGCTCCTTTTCTTTTCCTTTAGATTCTACTGCTACTGTACTAATCTCCTGCAAATTTTGTTGTAAAGTCCTGGCTGAAGAAGATCCCTGCACCTGTCCAAAAGATTCTAGGTCAAGTATCTTTTCAAGATCTTTCATTACATTTTCAACATTGACCTGCTCACTATCATTTTCAACCAATGTCCCTTCCGTCCATTCATCCATATTAGCATATTGTTCTATTTCTGGGATTCTTTGATGGATGTATGGTGACTGTTTATTTTTCATTCTTCTATCACAGATAAAGTTGTTTGGATCATAAGGCACCCAGTAGAAACTCTTTTGTAGTCTGAGATAGTCTTCTAAAATCCTTTCGTCTTCCTTTCCAACTTCCCTAGAGTTACAAATGAAGGGACCTAATTGGCTCTTGATCCTGAGTTGAGCCTTTTTCTTTGCATTGCAAAAATGAATTATATCTGAATTATTCATCTGCCTGAAATATTCTAATGCAAAGAGTCTCTTTGGGACATACTTGGGCAGTTTGAATGGGCATAATTCACATCCATATATCTTGATCTCTGTGTAGTTTTTATATAGGTACTAGTCACCTATCTTGTAATGCTTTGAGAGCTGAAGGATTTTCTTGATTTCATTGTTAATTCTAGGAGGAGAGACTCCTGTCAACAAGGTAGTTGCAAGATGAACAAAAAGGTCGACAAACTCATTATAGGAATAAGGAGAATCAGAGGAATTGTGAGTAATGGCAGACCAAAAGATGACTGACCTAGGATTCCCTTTGGCATCAACTTTCTTAACATAAAAAGGGAAATTTTCTGACTGAAAGTAAATCATGAGATGATATATGATAGAAGAATACTTAAATACTCTCTCATTCTCAAATCTCATGAACTGATCATGGATTTTGTCAACAATATAAGATGCAAAATCGTACTTGACAGCAGGAGGCTGTCCAGGGGTAAAAATGGATAACAATACTAGGGTTAAGTGATCAACACACTCACTAGTATTGAAGCCCATTATGGAAGATATCATGTCTAAAATAACTCTACCCTCATCAGTAAAGAAAGTATAACCATAAAGGGGGAGGGTTTTTAGGCTGATGCTCTGGTAACATGAAGGTTTGGCATAGGCGGTTTAACTCTTCATGGGATAACTTAGTAGATTTCTCAAGTAATTCAACCATGGACAGGGGAGTGAGAGCTTGACCAAGTTGGAATTGTAGCATTTCATTTATGGACTGAGCAGTTATTGGGAAAAGGACATTTTGACTTGGGGATAAAACTGCTCGTTGGTTGGGATCATACTTTGCGTAGCAATAATGGATTAACTCAGGAAAAATATGGACTGAGGGGAGAAGGTACATAGGAAGATTTTATTCTCAAAGTCCAAAGATGTCAAAACCATTCAAATAATTGTCTCTGCAGCGGAAAAATATTTGAAGAGGATTCTCACTGAGACGCAAGTCCTTAATTTGAAAATCCATATCAGCTAAAGGCAAATAATCCAAGTCCTTGTGAGGGGCATTGATGGGCATGACATTCAGAGCTACAGGAACTTCCATTTCTGGTTCTTGTGGATTCAGAAATGGAATTTCGGGGTTTTTGTGGAAAAGGGGCACAATTACCAGTTTTGGGAATATAATTGCAGTTCTGGGAACGAAAAAGACCAAACTGAACTTCTTTTCAGACCTTAGTGCAGAATTAAAACTAAAACCAGGATTTTTTTAGAGAGTTTAGCGGGGAATTGGAATAAATACCTATTTACGGGAAATGAAATTAACGTGTTTAAACAGGCGCTGGTTATGACAGAAGAACCCTGAAATACTCGGCTTCAATTCTCTTCAGCAAGGTAACGGTCAGCAAGCGTTAACAGTTGGTTTTTGAATTTTGTTGCATGGAAGACTGGCTAGCGCATGGAACAATGAAAATGACGCAGCCGCAATTTGTTTTATTTACAAAGTCAAAAGGGTGGCGGGGAACAATGAAAATGACCCGAAAAAGATTAGGGCGAATTTGATAAGAAATTCGCGTCACAACTCTCCCTCCGTACGCCAGCCAACTTCGGACTCGAAAAAGATTAGGGCGGAATTCATTTGGTTTTCGCGTCACAAAATTGGCCGATGTCATCAAGCTATTTTGGAACGCGAATTTGGTTTGAATTATGGTTTATCGCCGTTTGAAGTCCGGCGGGCTCGACTTAAGAGAACCGGGGTCGTGAACACTGTTCAAATATAAAAATCTCACTTAATAAAGAGACAAGATTGTTGTGCTTTCGGAACCTGACCCGAGGATTGGACATGAGTTAACAAACAAAAGGAAAGCGGAACCAGACTTGCACCCGTGGTCAAGCCTGTACCAAAACCACGAGCGGAATCACAAAAGCGGGTTGCCCATATCGCACCGCTTTACGGAGTAGGCGGTATTTCCTATTCGCGAGCGATTCCATAGGGAAAGCGACACGTGGCGAAGTGACCCCCGGAAAACCACCGTTTAACCCGCGCCATCGCACGTTAAAGTCCGACGTTGGAAGCCGAGCGAAATTGCCAAGAGTCGTTGATTTGGAGAAGGGCCATCGGACGGTGGTCACACGTTGAACTTTCCCGGAGGTTAACTAAGGTGTGCGGAGGATAGCCAGGTACGATACGAGTGTTTGATTGGTTATTGATATATATAGGTGGGGCCGGAGTATAATGAAATTGCTTAATTAAACGATTGGCGGATAATTAGCATAAGTCTGGAGCGTGATTGTTGTAAGGCTGGGTGGTGAAATATAGAGCCGAAAGTTCATTACAAGTTATTTATTTAAAAAGAAATGTGAAGTATAAATACAAAGTGTTGAAAGTTAAACATTGGTTATAAGGCTTGGAGATAATATAAAGTCGGGAATATAAATTAAAGTCCAACCATTGTGGATGGTATTTATTTATCAAATTCTACGAATTTGATAAATAAACCCGAAGAAAGAAGAAGTCAATGAAGACCCAGGCTGGAGGAAAAGAACGGGGTAAACCAGGGGAAAATGCTGACAGAGCGATTGTAGACACACCAACTCTCCTTAGGGGTCCAATTTCAGTTTTGTTGCGTCACACGATGATCTCTCTTCTCTGGCATTTACTTGTATTGAAGATCACTATTCTAGGAATAAGGAGTTATTCTCTCCAAAAATAACCCTAGCCAAACATTGACAATGCATCAAGGATATCTTTCTATGCTTCATAAGTACATATGTTCTACTTCTAAATCATGTCTTGAAAGTGGTTGTTTTGCTGGAAATTATTCACCAGTTGGTTTCATACCAAAGTCTTTTTCACATTTTCAGCATCCAATACATGAAAAAGATAATGGTTTAAAACAATATAAATATTTGAAATTTTGCAAGAATTGTCTGGCACACTTTGAATATGAATTTTGAAGTCAAGTGCATGATGTTGTATAGGATCAAGTGTCATTTTGAATACCAAATGTTTCACAAGAAACTTCTCAACATGCTACCCTGCAGTAAGGACTAAATGACAATATTGCATCAACTATTTCCATAATAAAAGTGCACCTCGGCCATAAGACTAGACAACTACAAATGTTGTAGATCTAACAAGACCACACAATCAAATGTATTCCACAAGGCCAATACTGTATGAAAAATGAAAAGGAGTTTGCAACCAAAAATACCTTAGGCAACTAATTCAATTAGATACACCAAACCATAAGCAAAAAGGAAAACCAGCCTACTTGGCCTCAATATTTTCAACTGGGTCCTCTAATTCAACCAATAAAAAGGCCAAAACCATAGCATTGAGATACATTTCATTACACTGCCAATAACAATAAAATTTGACTCAGCCATAACCCTTTCCTTTTAGACCACTGGGTAACAAATATTTTTCCTTTCACCTTTGAGTTTTCAAATTATGCCTACCAAATCTAAGACATTTAAGAGGGGGAACTAATACAACGTTAAAAAGAAAACTAGAGCACACATCTAAAATAACAACCCTCCATGAAAAATTAAAATAACACATTAAAATCGAATATAAGTGGACAAGGAAAGATCCACTGCAGTGAAGTTTCACGTGCAGGGGACCTTCCTTTAAACATAATTTTTTCTCTGACCTGCAATTTTTTTGTCACTGAGCCATCCTTGTTGAAGTACAACTCCTTTTCCATAGTTCTTGTATTAACTACCTTCTCTCTGTCGCGTAATCTCAGAGTCCCTCTTCTGCTTGAGCGATTAAAGGAAATGGGTGAAAAAACTGAAAGAGAAGACAATTGTCTGCCATAATTATCAAACATTGCACCCAACTTCTTCCCCTTTCCATTGTTACTCAATGAGGTAGATGTGGCAATTGTTGTCATACCGCCCAAAGCAGAGGCCATCTTCTCTTATGCTAAATATAGAATTACAAGATATTCATATTAGTATGAACCTTAAAAAACATGACTCCCATTGCTAAAACCCACTTTTAAGTTGTAACAGGCAAACTAAACAACTATCGCAACTTTTGGCAACTTCTGGAGCATTAAGAGAGAAACAACCAAAGAGAAATACAACCACAATCCTCATTTTAATGAGACCGGACTATATATTTGCATTAAGATAATAGAAAGAAATCATGACTATATTAAAGCCACCACAAAACAACTTTAACCAGTGTCTCTCGCAGCCTTCAGGTTTCCATGCTAGAGGTTGCATATTTTAATTTAAATTCTAGACCTCTCGTGCCCATCTATGAATGCATCCAATGGGATATCTACATCAAATGCTCCTTTATATCCCCAAAAAAAAATTCCCTACTACAAGAGCACCAGTATTGATGCATCACCCCACACCATCCCACCCACTAGAAACGGTGAAAAAGGAAACCCGAGAAAACTTCTGAAATATCTCAAGATGACTATATGGGTGGTTCTTATGAATCAACCAACCATTCAGAACATGCTCATCAATCCAAACCATGAGTATTATGTGACAATATCCAAGCATGCACTGAATCGGATTTCTGAAGCTATGTTAGAGAAACCCTAAACTCTCACTGAAAATAGGTGAAATGTGGCACCACTCAGTGATTGACATGTGCCAATTGGTACAAGTGGTAGACAATTGGCATGCTCAAACAACGAGGTGATGCAGGAATGACATGAGGGAGAAAATATCAGAAAAGCCCCAAATCTGGAGAACTAAAGCTCATCACCAACCCGAGATTGACAACTTTACATGATGTAACCTATGAAATCGTAAATGGAGAAATCATAGTAACAATAAAGTAACCTATGTAACAATAAAGTTGGATTCATCTTGGGAGTGGTAATGGGAGAAATCATAGTGAACAACAAGAAACATGCAGAGTTGCTTACAATCAAATAGATGAAAAAACACATACAAAAAACCTAGATAATAATCATGAACAAGCTTAATATTGAATTATGAACTGTAAAGGAACTTACAAAATGTGACATTACGAACCCGGTCAAGCGCACAAGAAAAAATATCCTGGACATGACCCTGGTTGACAAGTTATATTGCTCATGATGCAAGAGGATTTGTACCTGCACTGCCAAGTCAATCAAAATCCATCATTATCTATACAATAAATACAAGTAATTGATGTAGTATTTTTACTCTAAGATGCATTCTTATGATAATGTTAGAACATATGTTGAAAATGTCAAAACATACCTGAATAAGCTCCTCTTCGTTTCAAGAACAATTTACTGGAGTCGCATGAACTTGGAACAAGCCTCCCACGATCTGAAAGAGTAGCAACTAAGTCAACAGTGACTTTTTTGTTGCTACACTGGATCGAGGGTGGTTTGCTCCAAGATTAAATCACTCCAATAAATTATTCTCTACTAAACAGGGCCAACCACGTGAAGGTGGAAGCTCTTATGGTCATTGGTAACGTTCCAAGTATAATACAATATTTTACATTATCGAATTTTCTTTTTCTTCTTCCTATTTCTAAAGCTCCTAATTACATCATCAATATCATCATGCTCTGCTCCTGTTTCGTGCCTTTCGACCCGCACTGCTGACCTAGTTGCGTAGTCACGATGTCCGGTCTCATCCAGTGACGGGGCATCGCCTACAAAAACAGATAATATTAAATTTTAATTGTCAGTTTTTAAATATCATTGAACTAGTTCGGTAATATTAATAAAAAAAATTGTAATGAGATTATTTACCTGGTGCACCAGTTGTCGCCGCTGACCTAGTTGCGTAGTCACGATGTCTGGTCTCATCCAGTGACGGGGCATCGCCTACAAAAACAGATAATATTAAATTTTAATTGTCAGCTTTTAAATATCATTGAACTAGTTCGGTAATATTAATAAAAAAAATTGCAATGAGATTATTTACCTGGTGCACCAGTTGTCGGCGCTGACCTAGTTGCGTAGTCACGATGTCTGGTCTCATCCAGTGACGGGGCATCGACTACAAAAACAGATAATATTAAATTTTAATTGTCATTTTTTAAACATCATTGAACTAGTTCGGTAATATTAATAAAAAAAATTGCAATGAGATTATTTACCTGGTGCATCAGTTGTCGGCACTGACCTAGTTGCGTAGTCACGATGTCTAGTCTCATCCAGTGACGGGGCATCGCCTACAAAAACAGATAATATTAAATTTTAATTGTCATTTTTTAAATATCATTGAACTAGTTTGGTAATATTAATAAAAAAATTTGCAATGAAATTATTTACCTGGTGCACCAATGGTCGTCGTTGGGACTGTTGCCCTATCTTCCTCTCTGGTGGTAAGATCCCCAAGGGAAACATTCTCTGTCATTTAAACAAAAAACGTTATAAGGACAACCATCAAGGTATAATTAGAAAAAATTATAAGTGGAAATTAATTACCGTCACGGCCCTCACTGATAGTAGCATTGTCGGCCTGGTCCCCACTACAATGATCAGGTTGCACGTGAGGATCGACTACATCTGGCTCTAAAATTGGGTTATTTGCCTCGTCGGTAGTGTTGCTCCCCTGATT
Organism: Pinus albicaulis; assembly: GCA_034641835.2. NCBI lineage: Eukaryota > Viridiplantae > Streptophyta > Pinopsida > Pinales > Pinaceae > Pinus > Pinus albicaulis. Next base: position 575,158,319 of record CM076579.1, read on the forward strand.
TAAACAAAATTGCTAGACATTAAATTTATGGACGAAAACAAACATATTGAAAGGTTAATGTTTTACCTTATCAGGCATTCTGGATCTTGGGACTTGCCCCAAGCTTCTGCGACGTTCAACTACGGCTTGATAGCCGAAATGGAAAGCGATATTTTTATCTTCCTCTGTAGTTTCTGTTCCAAAGTCATCACCCTACATTACATATGATTGTGTATTTTTAATCATATTTGATAGGATTACAAAAACATTGGAAGGCGATACAATTAATTATAATATGTTTAGCTACTTAATTACAATTCTTGCAGCTAATTTCAAGTAGCCGCCCTGGCCTAGCTTGTGATGGCCCTTTTTTTCAATCCTAGCTTTGGTTGCCTTTGAGGTGTCAGGCAACCTAGCATCAAAAGATTAAAGTCAGATATGACGTGGCACACTTTTATTTTAGACATGAGAAAATTAAATCTATTGAATTAAAGTTGTAATACCTTGCGGGTCCAGTTGGTATTTTTCCTTCTTTCTTTGCCCTTTTCTCTTTTCCGTCATGGATGAGTGCTCTCCACTCACTCTCTGGAACTGTGAGAGGACGCTCATATCTAGGGTTAAATTGCAATTGGGTCCTATAGGTGTCCCTGGTATATTTCAAATATTTGCCGGCAACCTGAGCCACCGCTGCTCTATCAAATATGCCGACCCCAAAAAGGGTTTCTAGATAATCTAGAAGTTCTTTTTTCAGGTTGGAACTCTGGGAATTCCACCCTGTGCGTATGGTTGGGCCAAAAATTACCAACGCATGGCTCTCCAGATACCTATAGAACTCATTGTTTCCTACACATATTAAAAAAAAAAAAAAAAAAAAAGATATTATCATTAATTTAAAAATAAAAATCGTGATAAATATGTTTTAGATAAAGTACATGAAATAGTTAAAATATTAAAATTTACCTGGGAGTTGTACATGCTTTATAGGGACACCTTCATCGTTCACCAACAACGTGCCATTAATGGTCCCTGTGGAGCTAACACGTGTAGCTCCAGAAAACACAATAATGTAGTTGGCCATATCAGCCTCATCATTGCCAACACGTTCAACGGTTGGCTGGGTGTCTGCTTGGGCAGGGTGTGTTTCTTGGCTGGCACCTAAAGGAGTAGAAGGTGTACAAGAGGGTTGTTGGGCAATCTCTTGCCCTTGTGTCCCACTACCACCAACACTGGATTCAGCAAGTGCCAGAAAACGCTACATACAAAAGAACTTTTTGTTAGTTTAGTCAATGTAAAAATTAAAAATCAAACTATCACAATTCATCTCATGTAGAACAAAAAAAATATCCTTTTGATTTTTTATTATTACCTGATATCTTTCTAGCTAGCTCATAAGTTGTTTTATCTTCTCTTCTGTTTCAGGTGTTTGAGGCGCGTCTATCAAAGTATTAAATTCCGACCTTGCATTTCGTGCCTTTTTTCGCAACAAGAACACTGGAGATAGGGATGAAGAAAGCTCTTCCTCAAAGAGGGAATCATCAGGCGTACCATGGCTAGGTGTCTGCATATTTGAACAAAATTACTATTATTTCAATTATGTAAATAACTAAAATACCTAAAGATAGAGCAATGCTGGCACTTTACATGTTCTTCCGATGGCCTCTTTCCGCGATCATCCTGTCTCGGGGTTGTTCCTGCACTGCTCTGATCAGTCTGCCACATTGCAATAAAATTATAAATGTAAAAACTTGAAAACAATATCTAACTTAAAAACACAAAATGAAAACTGAAATAATTTCTAATAAGACACCGGACGACAAAGTTAGAGTTTCAAATATGCCTTGCATTGAATTCAGTCCTGGAAACATTTCATTGCACATTAAGGCACCCAAACAAGAGACGAGTTGACAATGAAGACCTTATTGAATATATTGTTGGAGCAACTTCTAGTAAACTTGTTGTGAAGACCTTGAGGACATTTTTGGAGCAACATTGTTGAAGCTTATGGTATAGCATTGTTGGAGATGATCTTGAAGGGCCTTGAAGTGAAGCTTTTGGAGCAACTATTGAAAAATCCTTAGAGAATTTAAGTAAGGCACTTTCTATCGTCCATCACCTTTTTCCTTTCAATATCCTTTAAACGATTTTGTTGATATTTAATGTTTGAAATCACGTTATAATTCCTTGATTATATGTGTTTGGGGACTAGAATAATTTCACACTAAACCATGCAAACTTAAAAGTAACTTAACAGATCCATAAAGCAATAATAATCATAATTCCTAATTTCCTATTGTACGATATGATACAAATTATTCAAACATGAAGCAATGAAGACATGCAATGTCTGAATTTCAAGATTGATGAACCAATACAAGAAGTTAGAAACTACAACTTTGATTCAATACTCTGTGTCCTAACTCCAGGAAGGAATTTAGTTTGTAGTACAGAACATGCATCGTGTATTATCAATTCTTAATTGACAACAACTAAAGGTCATCTACATCATCAATTCCTTCCCATTTTGTGTTTTTATGTTATATTCCTTATAAAAGTGTCAAATTTCTCTCAAAGTAAGCAACCACTGAATAAAATAAAAAATAGTTGAGATATGATTGAGAAATGGTCATTTATTTCTTGAAAGGATCTTCACGATTTCTTTGGTTGTTTTTCATCTCAAGAAACAAGAAATGACCTAAGAAACTATCGTAATGTAATATAAGAAACAACACGGTGCAATGGCCATTTTCAAAGCCAAATGATGTCCATTGAGGACATGGCCTTTATTTGGTTCCTGTTTCATAGGAGTTTCGGGTATAAATGGAACTTTTTTGTATCATTTCCAGTAGTAAAAAGGGAAAACCTTCTTTTTCCATGGGAAATAATTTACCTTTCCTTTTTCAAGATAATCTAAATCACAAATAATATGAACTATACTGCACAGATTCTTGGATAATGTGAAAGTGCAAAAGGAATACCCTACACAAGTGATGCACACATGTACACTTGAACACTAACATATTTTTGTAGTTGAAATGCAATGCTTGTTTTCATTTAAATGTAGGGTTTTTAAAGCAGGGAGAAATAATGGCTGCCAATTTAATAAGCGTTTCTTTGGGAAAAATTTAAATCTTGTACTTGGTGATGAAGATAATAGAGGGTGTTGAATCTTGATTCTTGACATTGTGTTTAACTTGAATAACTCAAATGATTATAAATATCAGTCGATGAGTTCTTTTTTCAAGTATGTCACTCAAAACTCTTATGTCAAAGCATTGTATGATGGCTAGCATTTGCTTGTTTCCCTTTCTTCAGCTCAATGTAAAAAGTATATTAATATATTGGAGCACGAATGATAACTACAATTGTTTGCTCTGCAGTATATCCAGCCCCAAGATTATGAAATTTTTTCTCAAGTGGAGCTATTTGGTTAGGCTGTAGGGTCAACCCTCTATAGGAGGAAGGGCCTGCAGTAAGAACTTACCATTTTGCAAGAGCTGAGGGTGAATGCTGTACTACAAGAGCTGAGGGCGAATGTTGTTCTGCAAGAGCTGAGGGCGTATGCTGTTCTGCAAGAGCTCAGGGCGAATGCTGAGGGCGAATGTTGTTCTGCAAGAGCTCAGGGCGAATGCTGTTCTGCAAGAGCGGAGGGCGAATGCGCGCGTGATATCATACGTTAATGTAGCACACATGTACATTTGAACACTAATAGATTTTTGTAGTTGAAATGCAATGCTTGTTTTCATTTAAATGTAGGGTTTTTAAAGCAGGGAGAAATAATGGCTGCCAAATTAATAAGCGTTTCTTTGGGAAAATTTAAATGTTGTATTGGGTGATGAAGATAATAGAGGGTATTGAATCTTGATTCTTGACATCTAGAGAGAACCCTACAGCCTAACACAATCCAATGGAATTGACCAAAAAAACCCCAAATAGAGTCAACCCTACTATAGGAGGAAGGCCTAAGAACTTACCATTTTGCAAGAGTTGACGGTGAATGTTGTTCTGCAAGAGCTGAGGGAGAATGCTGAGGGCAAATTCTGTTCTGCAAGAGCTGAGGGCGAACGCTGAGGGCGAATGCTGAGGGCAAATTCTGTTATGCAAGAGCTGAGGGCGAATGATTTTCTACAAGAGCGGAGGGCGGATGCGCGCGTGATATTAGCTATTGCCACGGATACGAAACAATAAAATCATTTTTATGTAGCGTGCATATAAGTTTCGTTTATGGATTTAGCGCGCATATCAGTGTCGTTATACCGACGGCGAAAAAGGCGTCGCTATTGCAACGAAGGTCTCCAAACGTCGCAATTACGACACGTAGACATTGTGTCGCACTTGTAGTCGTCGCCATAGCGACGCTTTGGGCCATAGTGTCGCCAGTGCGACGTCTTCCTCCAAACGTCGCAATTACGACACTTAGACATTGTGTCGCACTTGTAGTCGTCTCCATAGCGACGCTTTGGGCCATAGTGTCGCCAGTGCGAAGTCTTCCTCCAAACGTCGCAGTGGCGACACTTTTTAAGTGTCGATATTGCGACACCTTTCTATAAACGTCGGTATAGCGACGGTTTCGGGCGGGATGGAAAAAAGTTGGGGAAATTTCCGACATTTGGTCAAAAGCGTCGGAACCAAGTGTCGGAATTTCCGCCAAATGTAGTAGTGAATTGATGGCGATGAAGAAGTTATACTACTGGCCAAATTTGAAGAAGGATATGGCAGAGTTTGTGGCCAGATGTTTGGATTTTTCAGCAGGTAAAGGAGAAGTATAAGCATCAAGGTGGTTTAATACAACCTATTCTAATTTCGGAATGGAAGTGGGAGGTCATTTCCATGGATTTTATTGCAGATCTTTCAAGGAAAGTGAGGAAAATTTATTCTATCATGGTTGTGTTTGATAGGTTGAGAAATGTGGCTCACTTCATTCCAGTGAAGACACATATTTAGCTAGTGAGGTGGCACAGGTCTTCATCAGGGATATTTTGATATTACATGGTGTTCCGAAAAATATTGTGTCAAACAGGGATGCCAAGTTCACTTCCAAGTTTTGGAAGGAGATTTTTGCAGGTTTGGGGACAATGTTGGCCTTCATTAAAACCTATCATCCTCATATAGATGGAAATACAAAGACGGTCAACAGGATCCTAAATGACATGTTGAGGATGTATGTGATGCACCAAAAAATTATGTGTGATGAGTACCTTCCATTGGTTGATTTTGCATACATCAATGGATATCATTAGTCCCTGAGGAGGAGTTTGTTTGAGGAATTGTATGGGTAGAGTTGTAATGCTCCCTTCAACTGGAGTGATCCAGTGAGGAATTGTATGGGTAGAGTTTTAATGCTCCCTTCAACTGGAGTGATCCAGTGAACAAGGTACTTATTGGACTAGACATGTTGGGAGACATGGAATAGTAAATGTAGGTTATAAGGAAGAATCTAAAGGAAAAACAAGACAAGAAGAATATTTATGCAGACCAGCATATGGAAGTTAAGTAGTTTCAGGTTGGGGAGCATGTATATTTTTTCATCAAACCTAAGAAGAGCTCCTTGAGGATCATGTCATGTGCCAAGTTGGAACCTCGATATTCTAGGCATTTTGAGAACCTTGGGAGGATTGGACCAGTGCCCTATCAACTTGCATTGACTCCAACAATGAAATTCCATGATGTTTTTCATGTTTCATTACTTAAAAGATATGTCTAGAATGTTAATCATGTTATTGATTGGTTTGTATAGTAGGTGGAGTAAGAAGGAGAATTCCAACCATAACCTCAATTCATATTGCAGCAGAAACATCTCGTGCTCCAGAATAGAGCACTCAAGCAGGTTAAGGTGTAGTGGAAGCACTTTGGGCTCGATGAAGCTACATGGGAGATCTCAGATAATATGTGGGCTATGTATCCTTCATTGTTTTCTGGTGAAGGAAAATGAGTTTTGGTATTTGTATATATTTATCTATGGTTTTTGTTGTAAATACCACCATGAGTTGAGTTATAAAGCTCTAATAAGCAGTATGGTTGTTATATTGTCATGTTTTCATGATGGTTTTTTTATTTTGAGCAGGTTATTCATTATAGATACTGCATAGAGCTAAGTTATAAAGCTCCATAGGTAGTATGTTTGCTTTTATATAGGTTTTGATGAGGTATATGTGTGGTTTAACACCGAGGATGGTGTTCCCCCAAGGGGGAGGGTTTTGTAAGAAACCCGAGTTAAAAATTCATGTAATAAAAGTTAATAAAGGAAAAAAAAGACCATGGTTAAGGTACACTTATTCCAAGTTTAATGTTGGGACAATACATCTTAGTGGGAATCACTAGATGTGTTTATGGCTAGAGGGAAATTTGGCAAAGGAAATGGCTAAGGCATTAGAAAGGAAACAAGTATTTTTAAAACATTTATTTATGAAAATAAAGGAAATTAGGATAAAAGGAAGGTGAAAGGTCACATGTTTCATGTCAGGAGGTAATTGAAGGAAAATAATGGAAAAATGAAAATATTAGAGGCCTCATCAAAAAAATACCTCAAAGCATCAGTTGGTATTTTTTTTCCAGTTAATTTCCAGAATTACACTCAGAGAGGAGAAGAGCACCAAGAGGAGAAAGAAAGCAAGTAAACAAAGGAAGGAAAAGGAAAGGAAAGAAAAGGAAATGAAAGAAAAGGAAGAGCAGGATCAAGTAGCTTCAACAAGAATACTTGCAGGTAACATATAGCATGTGTGGTTTATTAATTGGTTTTGACATGCATGACATATGCATGTTGGTATATAGTTCTCTTGCTATTGGTGGCATGGTTTTTCCAGGTTTTTACAGTGATTTTCAGCCTAGCATTTCCTTTTTCCAAATAACCATGGTGTGATGGGATCGTTCTCGGTTTTGAGCTTTGGAATTGTCGAATGGTTTCAAAATCTAGGGTGGAGGTGGTTCCAATATTATTCCCAAAGGCCTAGGAATCCCTTGACTAGTTTTGGCAGGATGCATGGTAAAGCCTGAGGGAGATGTCTCGGTAAGGGCCTAGTGATCTAATGTGGATTGCGGTAAATCCTAGAGACAGGGAGATAAAAAATTCCTCAAGGATAGTGATGAGATATGGACGCATTCCGAGCACGGTTTAGTTTTGTTATCTCAGTGCCTGTTTAGGTGAGATCACGACATGGTGACAATGGAGATGGTTTAACCTTTAGATTCCCTTGGTTCTTTCTGGATTTTTTTATCCATGAGATCCCACATTCATTCTTGGAATATGGCATGGGGGTGACTGGTTGAAGAGATATTTATATCATCCATATATATGGTCAGTGGTACGTGGAAGTCCCAAACCTGGTTGGCTCTTGCCTATGTTTAATAAAATCTAAGTTATCCTAATTTTGTACTTGTTAATATGTGGCTTTAATGGCTGTTATCTCATTATTATTTATATGGTTATAAGCATGGTTATGTGACTCGTTATAATTATGGTTCATTTCATGTTTTTACTTGTAATAGAAATACTAATGGATGCAATACCTAATTGATGTTAAAATAACTAATAAGAGAGGGTAGTGATCCTTCTTTTTAAGTTTCATATGACTTATCATTCATTTATGCTCAGTATTGTATTTAGGACTTGTAGGTTGCATTGTTTTCAAGTGTTTGACAGAATGTCAATCCCGGTGGGGGATGGTCAAGTCCTGGTGTCAGTTTTTGGTTTGAAATCATTGTTGTCATGTAATTTATGGATCCTGGAAGTTACAGGGATTTATGGGAAGTGGCCTAGCCCCAACCATGGAATTTAGCCTTAAAATCTGTAGTCACAAGCATAACACTGGGTGAAAAAATCCCTAGTCGCACTCATCCAGGCATAATAGGAGCGACTGGGAGGTTCCAATCATACTGATGCCTTGGCAAGGGTGCAAATGAGGGTAAAATCTAGGTAAAGGTCAGGATGGCTCAGGGGATGGACACGTGGAGGGGTTGGGTTACTCCTAGAGGGTTCTGTCGCACCTGAGGAGAGTCACTATGGTCTGTTTGTTGACTCCATTTCCTTAAGGTCACCTAGGAGGTTGATTCTTGTCATAACAAGTCCTCATCTCATGTTTCCTCGGGTAAGTTGGTGAAAGTGGGTAGATGTGAGGGAAGGGGCCCATTACAGTTGGGATATATATATATATATATATATATATATATATTCTCTAATATGAGGGACTATATGAGAGTGGGAATGGGGAATATACACGAATATTTTCCCCATCCCCACTCTCATGTAGTCCCTCATATTAGAGAAAAAATAATTTGAACATATACCTTCTCTAATATTCCCCCCAATTCCAACCTCATGTAGTCCCTCATATTAGAAAAAAAAAATTTAATTTGAACATATATCTTCTCTAATATTTTTTCCCATGCCCACCCTCATGTAGTCCCTTATGTATAAGGGTGGGGGGGAATAATAGAGAAAAAATATGTTCATGGGGGTGGGAATGGGGGGAAATATCAAATACAAAATATTTTAAATATATATTTGTTCTTATATTTTCCACCACTCCCATCCTCATGTATGAAGGAGGCGATAGGGGAAATATTAGAGAAAATATATATTTAAAATATGCTTTCTCTTATATTTCCCCAAACCCACACCCTCATGAATATATAGTTTTCACATATATAAAATATATATGAATATAAATAATATATATATTAAATATATGTTTTCTTTAATATTCCCCCCTACTCTCACCCTCATGTAGTTTGTTATGTATGAAAGTTGGGGTGGAGAGAAATATTAGAGAAACCATATTTTAAATATATATATATATTTGCGTAGAGAGGTGCTCTACAACCCAATATGGCAAAAATGTTGTAAAATGTTATGTAATGTAATGTTATGGTTATTCAATCAAATTATCTAAAATTAAATTAAAATTAAAAAATAATAAATAATACTTGATATATTAGATAAGTTTGAGTTAGTCATTTGATGGGTTTACTAATAGTATTGGATAGCCCGTGGTATTTTTCAGTGGTATATTTTACGATGAATCCTATTTCAACGCTTGAGGAAATCCATAATGGAATGCAAGAGTACCAGCTTAGATCCATATTGTTTCTGGACTTGATCCCTCTTGGAACTTGGTAGATCCTAATTTAAGATGGAACTAGATTGGTATTTAATATCCCCACCAATCCCCACCCTTACGAATATATTTTTTCTCTAATATTCCAGCCCACTCCACCCACATGTAGTCCCTCATGTATGAGGGTGGGGGTGCGGAAAAATATTAGAGAAAACATATTTTGAATATATATATTCTCTAATGTTTTTCCCAAACCCAGGGGTGGAAAAGAGGGGGAGGGATTCTTTTCAATCTAATTGGAGAACATGAAATCAAGTTTGCATGGGGACTGGGTCAACGAACGAACAATCTTTCCAATATGTGTGGTCTCTTTCTTGGCCTCCAGGTTGGTAGAGAATGTTTCATCTCATCCATTTTCATTTTAGGGACTCCCTCATCATAATTCATTATTCAACTCCTACACTCAAACTCTCTCCCTAAGAAAAATATTCTCTCTCAGCTTCTCAAAATAATCTACAATGTTCATGAATCCTTCCAAATAATAGCTTATTCCATATCCTCTGCAATCAAAATCAAGAATCTGATACTCAAGAAAATATTGATTCCAATTAGATGAGGTACAATATGAGGTTAATAAGTCCCTAGGATGGAAGATATCCATAAAGGATAAAAACAGGTTAGTCGGTTCCCCAACAAACATTAGAAATCATGATGAGAAAATGGTCGAGAACAATAAAAAAAAAGATGCCAAAGGCGAAATCCCCTCCATCACTCCTCCAAAGTAGATTCCTTTGAATGACATGAATGTGATATCCATGAAACGTCACCCTATCGTCCTTATCCATGAGGTGGAAGTTCTCTTGATTGGAGGTAAAGGTTGCATATATGAGTCACATGTGCCACAAGTTCAATCTGGATTTCATCTCCTCCTTGTATCAACCATAATACCATGAAGGAAAGATAGAGTATGGTATAGGCTCATCAATTCAGCGTTGGAACCACCTCCTAGAGTGTGGGAACCCCATGAAATTCTATCCGCACTCATACCTGTTGACTTCAGGCTTAAGGCGCAAATGGTGGATCACGATTTCTCACGCAAGAACCCTGGTGGCCATAAATATGCGAGGTGGTAAAATCAATTCCTTCATTTTAGGGTTGGTTTCAGCTCTTCAATCACTTTGAAGCCTCCCAGGTCAACTCATGCTAGTTTTAGGGCATCCCCCTCCCCCCACTTTCATATGTTCCTCATCCAACAACTTTATTTTTAAATTCATCTTGACTCTACCCACACCCGTAGTTATTCCCTTCAAGGTTGGAACTCTAGACAACTAGTGATGCAATTTCAATTGTTTCTATTCCTGACAGAAGGTGCCATCATCTGCAGTATGATAAACATGTCTCAATTATTGAAATAAGGACAGACTCAAGGTAATATACTTCTAACACTATAGGGTCTCGGCGGATTCTCTACCATCTTTCTAGTCCAATAAGTGAGAAAGGTGTTTCTCTAAAGTTAGTTGGCCACCATGACACAATTAGGCTCCTCTCTTCAAGAATTTGGTGTTCCTTTCACTGCCAATCACCGAAATTCTCAATGGACTTTGATGACCCTCCTCCATGCAATCTTTGTTCACACCTCCTGTTAGATAGTCAAAAGGAAATTAAACACCTCCGCTAATAGGTAATTCATTAAGCTACCTCAATTTTGTCATTAACTGAAACAATGCAAAGTCAACAACCTTGAATTAGATAACTAGAAGATGATATGGACTGAGTGAGGCTCCAATTTGTTTATCTATAGAACCACCACAACAACAAGGATGATAGAATCACTACCAGCAGCTCCCTGAACAGTCCCATGGACAAGATGTCAATAGATCCTCCTTAGTAACCCATGATTTCTCCATGCAAATGTATTTTTCTCAATGATCAATATTGTAGAGTTTATCGTTGTAGTAGCTCAGGCTATATATCTAAGATGAAATGTAGAAAAAATTGGGAATACCATCCTAGGATTCTCCTCTCATACCTTTTTGATGTTTTTGCATCTCTAGAAATATGTAAATCTCATGAGACTTCTACTGTAATCAGGTGCAGAGTTCATAGAAAATTATTATTAGTATTGTCAATATATATATATATAGTCCCCAAACCCCATCCTCATATATATTTTCTTTAATATATCCCCCAATCCCCACCCTCATGAATATATGTTTTCTCTAATATTTTCCCCAACCCTCACATATGAGTGTAGGAGTGGGGAGAAATATTAAAGAAAATATATATTTATGAGGGTAGGGGTTGGGAAAAATATTAGAGAAAATATAATTTATGTTTAACAGTAATTGGTGAATTGGTCTGAGGATTGTTCTGGTCAACACTAGTACAAAATGGCTAATTTGTTACTAAAAAAACGACTAAAATTTGCATATAAACGACTATTTTTCGGTCGGTGACCAATAGTAGCTAATTTACAGTATCTTATAACGCGACCAACTTTTGGTCGTTTTTCGCTTAGTCATTAATTGGTTATCTCAATTTTGTTATCTAGTTGTATATTTGGTCATTGATTTGGTCATTGATTTATTCACTGATTTGGTCACTAATTTAGTCATTCATTTGGTCTTTCATTTTGTCACTGATTTAGTCATTCATTTAGTCATTCATTTGGTCACTGATTTAGTCATTATTTTATTCATTGATTTGGTCTTTTATTTGGTCATTAAATGTCACAATTAATGACCAAATATACAACAAAATATATTACAATATGATCACCCGAGAAAACCAATTAATGACCAAAGAACTATGACCAACATGTTGGTCGTGTTATAAGATACTGTAAATTAGCTACTAATAGTCATATATATGCAAATTTTAGTCATTGTTTGAAACCAATTAATGACCGAAGAAATGTGATTAAATTTTAGTCGTGTTATAAGATACTGTAAATTAACTACTATTAGTCGTATATATGCAAAATTTAATCATCATTTGTAGTCACAAATTTATCATTTGCAGTAGCCATTTATTCATTATATAAACGACTAATTTAGTAGTTTATATTCATTTCATTAATAATCATTATAAATGACTAATTTAGTCGCATATTCATTTTATTTTTATTCATTATTAATCAACATAAATTAATTTGTATGATTTAAAAAATGTCATACAATGTGCATGTTCATCTAATATGAAAACACAAAGTCGCATATTTAAATTACAATACTAAACAACATCAAGTGCAACTATAAATAATTTCAACCACATAAATTATATTATATGAAATGTTAAAATATTACAATATGAGTTTCCAACTTTATATTAGTTGGACTACAATTTACACATGAAATGATGTTTCATCACTTCAAAACATTATCGTTGTGTTGTCAAGGCATTACAGGTGAATTCACCAACTCTGAAGACTTGATCATCAGTCTTTATATGTGTCTTATCCGAGATATTGGTTCAAAGGGTATCACCAAACCAGTACTCCTCTCTCTTTTTGCATTTGTCGCTCCAATGTTATTGCTCTTCTCTTTTTTCAATTCATGCTTCTTACCATCAATACTGATTTCATTTTCAGAACACAAAAGAAAATACAATGCATTGTAAGAAATGAAAGACAATGAACACTAGAATATAACATAAATTATACTATAAATAATTTATACAACATATACCTTAACATCAACAATGTCAAAGCAATTTTCTTTCAGCATCAATTTCTGCAAAATAAATTTCACGTTATTCTTTCCCATTTCTCAACATGCTACATACGATAAATTGAAAATCACATAAAACCAAGAGCAAACCCTTTTCTAACCAAAATAAACAAACAAACAGTGCCTCTAATAAAACTTCATTATAATATTAGCAAATGAAAAGAGAGGTAGTGGACCATTTGTGTTGTTTGACTTTGCCTATTTTTTTTATAAAGTGCTCGAGCTTCAAGAACCAAAAAATGTGAGCATGAGCTAAAAAATAACCAAACATTCACTTGTCAACGTGAGAGATCACAAATAAACCACAAAATTGATCAGCCATTAAAATTGTGAGCAGACTACCTTGAAATTTTCTTCTTGAGAAATACCTCAAAATCCCCTCGTTTCTAATAAGCTTCCTGGCTATGTACCTCCATCCTTGATTTCCCTTGTTGTATCTTGAATAAAAAATATCCCCTCAACAACCAATTTTGCGAGAATCCTACCAAGTAACTCAAGAGCCTTGTGTGCATCAATAGTAGCATCCTCCAATGAAAATAGTACAATCTCCAACCTAGAAACATCAAAATTATATATAGTTATAATGTTGAAAAGTGTAACTAGGTAGGTCTTCCTTATAATGACTATGTAATTATGTACTTATGTAAAAATGAAGTCAATAATAATAAAATGAATTTTTGGTTTACTTGCTTCATGGGTTTCATGAGCAAGATTCTTAGTATAGGTCTATAGACTTCTTCTTGATGTCTATTAGGTACATAAGTGTAATTAAGAGTCATGTAAAAGGCGTGAAGAATAACCTCCAAAACGTTGCAGAAGAATGGCTTACAAACGTTGAAGATATGCCTATGAAGTCGGCCTACAAACAAATGTTAAAGTCGGCCTACTTAATGGCTATAAGGTCGGCTTAATTACTTGGCTAGAACTACTATATATACCCTACATATGCTACGGTTAAGAGAACATATCTGTGGATGATACTGAGGTTATACAACATGCAAAAGAAGAAAGTTTTGCAGATTCTACTGAGGCAATACAACGTAAAGAAGGGAGCAAAGATTAAGTTAACGTCTGGGGTAGAACACATTAAAAGAAAGAACAGATTTGCAGATCTGTCTCTGAGGTACTGCAGATATTTAAGTAACAATTACAGTGATGTTTGAAATTAACAAAAGGTGGAAGAAAAAACAGGAATTACGTATTAGTTTGAAGGTATAACAAATCAGATCTAAGGACAAGATTGTCTACGTATAAGTCTGAAGGTGACAACGTTTGAAAGATAGCAAATACAAGAACAGTTTTGATTGCAGACTTATCTAAAGGAAGAACTGAATAATACACCTTCCAAGGTAACTGAAGGACGTATTCTACAGAAGCAGCTAAAGGTTAGTAATTGCTGAAGTAACTGGAAGATTGAGATATTGACTAAAGAATATGATTAAGTTATCTCTAAGGAAAGAATTGTAAAAGTCAAAAACCTCAAGTAAGGAAGGTAAATCAGAGATTTACCTTCCTAACTTATTTCAAAATACTCAGTTACAAGAAAGATCAATTTTGTCTCTACATTTGTATAAGCACTTTGATAATTGACTTGATGAAGGATTAACTCAGCAAGCTCACAAGTAGTTATCAAGAAGAGAATTTGTATTAATCTATAGCCCTTAAATTCTCAACATGGTATCAGAGCTAGGTTATGATCAAAGGCAGTTTGAAAGGACTCGAAAAATTCTAAGATAAGAATAATCCTTTTAGATACCACAGGAGTGAGGAGAATGAGTTATAAAGGTGTATTTACAGTTAAGGCTCGGTGTGACAAAAAGATATCAGTATAATCTGTATTACAGTGAAGATATTCAGTGTTATAATCACAGGTCAACTACAGTCTCAGTATAGTCAATCGCATGATGAGTATGACACTACAATTTGGAACTACCACAGTAAAAAATCTATCATTGTTTCGTGCTACCACAGTGAGAAAGGTCTCACTGGTTCAGTGCCATCACAACTTGATGAGAAGTATGCCATTTCAGTTTGATGGTATCATGACATAGGGTCTCACAGAAATGGTCAACAGAAGTCAAAGACATGTACAGTGAAGTATTTACAATCGAAGCACAAAATAAGGTCAAAACAGTAATATGTATACACAGTGAAATAGAACATTCGAGGATCTCGGAATAGCTGCTTACATTGAGTTTGAAAGAATCTAAATTATTTCCTATGAATTTGACAGTGCAAGAACCAACTAAAAGAAAGAACTAGTTTGAAGGTATAACAAATCATATCTAAGGACAAGATTGTCTACGTATAAGTCTGAAGGTGACAGCGTTTGAAAGATAGTAAATACAAGAACATTTTTTGATTGCAGACCTATCTAAAGGAAGAACTGAATGATACAACTTCCAAGGTAATTGAAGGACGCATTCTACAGAAGCAGCTAAAGGTTAGTAATTGCTGAAGTAACTGAAAGATTGAGATATTGACTAAAGGATATGTTTAAGTTATCTCTGAAGAAAGAATTGTAAAAGTCAGAAACCTCAAGTAAGGAAGGTAAATCAAAGATTTACCTTCCTAACTATATTGCGAAATACTCATTTACAAGAAAGATCAATTTTGTCTCTACATTTGTATAAGCACTTTGATAATTGACTTGATGAAGGATTAACTCAACAAGCTCACAAGTAGTTATCAAGAAGAGAATTTGTATTAATCTATAGCCCTTAAATTCTCAACATATAATTCATAATCGCACATGACCATAGACTGTAGCAGTCTTGAAATAAACTCGAACTTGAATAAGAACAAACACAAAATTTCAATTTTGTGGTTTATATGATATCCATTTGATAATAGCTCACTCAGCATCCATGTTTCAGGCAGTATTTGGTGTCTTTTTATGTGGAAAATTTTCCAATGGGGCTAGATGTTTCGACCTTTTCTGTTTGGATCTAAGCTTAATATGAATATGTATTGGATTTTTGTTTTAAATGAAAACATAGGTTCTTCTTTTTCCTTTTCTGTTTTTCTCCCTTTACATAATACATATATATGTTGTGAATTTGCGTAATTTTAAACAAAATAAATAGTCATGTTAATATGTTTTAACATATTGCAATTTTAAAATTTATAGCTAGAGTTTTGGAGGAAGCATGAGAATTCTACCTGCTTTAGCCAACATTCTTGATGCTTGTGCTGATATATATCTGGAGAATAGCAACCAGGTTCAAATGCACAGTAAACCCAAATGTTGCACTTCTTTTCACCTTTTGATTGGTCTAAGCAAGCCTGACAACAATCTGCAGCACTTTCTTTATGGTGCATTAGACCCCATTTAACTGTCGCTCCGTCATAGTCTGTATGTGGTTCTGCATGACATTCAGAAGGAAGTGGCCTGCCAGGTATGATTCCATCTTCTGCAGAAATAATATCAAACTATGCATCAGGCTTTAATTGCACCATTTTAAGCTAGGATTCTCCAAACCCTTGTTGCCCTTGGACAAATTGAACAAAGAAACAATATAACTCATTCAAAAACAACACACCTGGGAAAAGGTGGAAAAGAAAGAAGATGTTAAAACAAAATACTTTGAATTTTAGCAGCTCTTCACTGCAAAATGCTAAATTCCATTCTCCCGCATGTAAGTAATCAAATTTTTAAATTTAGCAACATAACAATAACCTTAAATATGCTGAAAAAAGGAACCTAGAGAAATTGTCAGGAAACCATAATCCTCAAGTCATAAACTTAAAAATAGATATAACTGTTATATGAATACTTTGTAAAACACGCTCTCAAGACATAATGCAGTGAAGAGGACAAAATAATTTGATGATGCTAACCTAGGAGTCAAAATCCCAAGAAATCAAAAGAGAAAACACCAAACTAAGATTGCCCATATATTCATTACTAATCTCAGTTCCATCCTCCAACATCTTTCCACTATCCTCGCTTGAAGCTTCAGGAGGTAATGAGAATCCAGCTTCCTCCAACACACGGCCCCAGTGAGTCTCCAATACTTTTGCCACCATCTCTGTTCATGGGAACCCCAATACATAATGTATAAACACACGCCCAAATTTGGGAGCTGTGGACCAAAAGGAGCAGGGAGGAAAAGAACCTGATGTCACAAAAAAATACTATGCCATCACAAATAATATATTTTTAAATAAAAAGGGAAAGAAAAGAAAAGAAAGGAATAAAAAACTCATTACATCTAGACAACAAAGCTCTATCAAACAAACAATGAAGACCGAATGAAGCATAAAAACACCATATTTCATGACATGCAGAGGCAAAATACCAAATCATATATCGGAAATATTTAGCTGGTTTAAGTTTGGTGTCCACGTTTACTCAATTTTAAGGAATCTATTGTCCTTAATATGGAAATTTTATTAAAATATATAATGTATTTAGAATTGATTTAAACAATATGTATGCAAGTGAAGAAGGCTACAATATTTATAGTATACCCAATAAGAAACATTGTCAAAATATTGACAGTGTCTGATTGATAAAAATATGAACACAGATATAAACCATACACAGACAAAACCAAACTCTTATCATTTAACATGAATGTGTTCACTAACCTCCAATCAGCCACAACCCTCTTCCTCTTGGCCAGAGAAAACACAAGGTCAGGATATCATTTCTCTGCTATGCTATCTTTCAAAAATCCCTCTAGTGCTCGAGTGTAGGCATGAAGAGTCTGAACTGCAGATTCTCTCTGGGGATACCTGAAACCAGTGTACCTTGGTTCATTTAGTCATTTGCAATCAATGGTCAAATAAGACAAGTGGGTAATGGTAATTCAAGTATCCCAGTCTGTCTACTCACTCTACAGCCATGAATATTTCTGAAATGAACCTAATATGTCTTCTACCAGCCACCAACCTGCTTTAGCCTACCACCCTACCACAAGATGATATGGTGGGGCCATCACAAAGAAAAACCTAAACAAACAACATGATTAAAAAAATCAACAATGTGGGAGTCAAGGGGATGAATACCACGCTTGAGGAACTCAGCCTAAGAGGCTTCCCCATCAGCAGTGCTATTAGTGCTCATGATACTGATGACCCCCCTAAGGAGGAACTAGAAAATATATAGCAATAAAAAGGAAGTGAAGCGAAGCACACTAGAGGTTTTCCACAAATATCATAGAGGGTGGTAGTATGCAAGAACAAGTAATGACTCATGAGAGCACCCTATATAGGAAAAAGAACACTTGGTGGTGGAGGCCTTCAAGCTGTGAGGAATGGACTGATCATGAAAAATAGAAAAATGGAGATGTCTATGGAGTTTTCCCTCTTTGTCAAACCAGCAGTTCATGGGGCAGGGGCCAAGGATAGGGACATGGTGTAGTGTCATATGGTGTTGGGGACCAAGGTAAGAGTTAAGGGAACCCTCTTGTTACTCCTCAAAATGCATTTGCATTTTGGGGCATTCATTCCAGCAGTGCAGTGATTAGGATGTGAAACTTGGAGGTGGAGACTAGGCTGAGATTTTTCAGAGGCTTTTAATGGCATCACATATGGAAGATGAACATGCTAAAATGGTTTCCTGTAGGGCTTGACGTAGTGCCTTTGTTGGAGCAGCCAAGCATGCACTCTGAGACTTTTTCCTATCATGCCAGCTAATTGTATCTACAGGTCTGAATGACTCCTGAAATGGGTCCAAAGTCAAGTTTTTTTGGCTAGCCTGTAGCAGCTAATCAGCTGAGGTTGAGTATTTTACTATTTTATGGGGTTGTACCACCAATTGTACATTGTAGCATTAAGTCTGCCAATATATTGTTAAACCATCTTATGAGAGCAACCATGGTGGATCTTGGAATTTCCAAAGAACAAACATTTTATGGTTGGAATTCAAGCCTCAGGGAAAAATATGATGATAGTGACCCTGACTATCTGTCAACAAATACCTTTTACAACAAAACATGATATATACAATTTTACAGCAAAACATGATATATACTGCTATAAATATAAAACAGCACATAAGTACTTCCTCATGGTGTGGTTTATTCATGATAGGAAAATTTTCGTTTAGAGCTATTATGCTATATGATGGGCAGTCTTAGCTGGTGACCTGATGCAAGGTTTTGAGGTCTATTTGGCATAAGACTGTTGCTATTCTAGAATAGAAAATGGAAGTCATTTTCATTAGTTGGTATGTCCCCTTCTCCAATGTGATACTCATCAAATTAAGAAAGAGTTAAGTGTAGATTTAAAAAGAAACAACCAGCAAGTAGCATATTATTCCTTGTGTTCACCTTCATCTGACTTGTTTGAACTTTGTACAAGGAGGGATCTGTTCTAGGGAAGCATTTTATGGCCTAAAATATTTTGGGCCTCATTGTGTAGGGTGCAGCTCCTTGCCATGGTCAAGAGGTATGTTTTAAAGGGGATTCCACTTGGCACACAATCCTAGGTTGCTTCATTTCCTAACAAATGTAATTTTTTTATTTTTTTATTTTGTGGTTGATGCATTTATGGGGGGTAGTTATAGTAACCTAAGTTTATTTATTGCACCCTTAACCATTGTTTCCTATTCTTGGAGAGATAGTTGGGTCATTGGAGAAAGAGCCTTAGCTGCCTTTTCTATTTTGAGATTGTAACTGGTTTGCATTTAGGATGAGTGATGAATCACCTAGATCGGAGGAGTGCTCCTTTAGTTGGCACCTTAGCACATTATTTAAGGTCACTCCCTTTGCTAGAGCTTGTTGTAACTTACAATGGCCAAGTTGACCATCCTGCACACATTTCTAGGGTGTATTCTTAATGGGTGAATTGGCTACTTCCTTGGAGAGTATGCTTTAGCTCACCCTGATCTGCACTTGTTATGTCTATTGCTCGCATCTCTCAAATAGTCATTACTCGCAAGATAAAACTCAATTAACTGTGTTGAATCAGCAGCATGTCTTACTGTGGAAGTTCCTTGAGTGCCAGGTTTGGAAGTAGTTGCTAGTGCTTGCAAATGTCTTTCCTGTTTATCTTATGGAATAGGGATACTGTTTTCTGTTCCTTTCCATATAGAGACTATTTAAGCTAACCAGGTCTCTTTAGTTCTCAGTCCACTCATATTTAATTCCAAACAGTTAAATATGTCTGTCTATTCTAGCAGTTGTATGCTCCTTTCCCAAGTTACTAGTGACTTAGCTGCCAGTTATCTTCAGCAAACATTGTCAAAATGCTCAAAAGTGCTATTCCTGTTTGAACCAGAACACTAACAACGAAGTCTAATGCTTGATACCTTGTGACGCTAAATATGACTATGGTTCCCTTTGTATCAAGTTATTTTTGACAAGTACCTTCATGTTGTTACATTAGTTTATATTTCAGCTACATGGAAAAATTGTAAATTATCCTAGATCCATGATATGTTGAAAACATCGACCAACACAGGCCTTGCATTGCCAATCTCTAGCAGTTGTCAAAGAGATGAATCCAAGCTAAAAGATGTGCTCTGCTTTCTCTGCTGGAAAATTTCAATTCTTCTACTCTGCTTGCTCTGTTTTCTCTGCTACCAGTGAATCAAGCCCCCATTGGTTAACCCACTTATTTAAAAAAAAAAAAAACACAATTGTGTATTGTCTTTGCGAAGATTTCAAATGAGGCAATGTCTCTTGTCAGGTAGAAATATTATAACTGGACTTATATGGACAAAACAATGTTCCCTGTCAGGTAGAACCCACACGTTAACATGCACTAAGATTCCTATATGCACCACGAGACACATATACTTTCGCTTAGGGACCAGGTCTGAGGAGTAACAATTCCACGAAAATCCTCTGGAACTTGCACCCTTCCTCAACGCTTTGACATGTCATTATGGTGTGGTAGACCACATTTAGAATGAAACTATGGTAGAAGGTTTAATGCTCTGTCAAACTTACTTGTGAACGGAGGTCCTGTTGGTGAATCCACATTTAATTTTGAAAAAAAACTAATATTGGCTATTGTGAACGAGGTAATGTTAGAATGAAATTATGGTAGATGGTTTAATGCTCTGTCAAGCTCACCAGTGAAAAGAGGTCCTCTTGGTGAATCCACATTTAATTTTGAAAAAAAAACTAATATTGGGTAATATGAACGAGGTAATGTCCTTTGTCATGTAGAATCCACACTTGATTTTGTAAAAGATCTGAGTGTTAGTAATTGTATCATGCAAGAGAGAGCTAAGGAGTTTGAATGTGCTCTTGGCATGCCATGGGTTTGAATGTTAATGCCTCTGGATGCAGAACAACATTTTAACTTTTGGATATATAGATATACAATGATAACTCCTTTTTATAATATCTATGAATTATTTTCTATGTCAGATTTGCAGAAATCAACAGAAAGTGGTGGATTATAGAAGGCTTCCCTTACTTGAAAATGAAGGCTCAATGTAGGTTTCAGCTGGCGTTTTAATCTGTGCACCCCCATGCCCGTGCTCCATTTTTTATATTGAAGTTGGAAGACCCATTGATAGACTGATTTATTGATAACAATGTGGAAAAACTTGTTTGAAACACCAGGTCAACCTCACTGCCTAGCCGCTTTGAACCCCTATGCAGAAAATTACATTGGAAGCACGATATGAAATATGACTGTTGTATTCTAGCTCCAGGGTCGATTTATGCAGAGATAGCTTTAAAGAGTTTCAAAGCATTGAACCATGGTTCTAGCTACTTATTGTCAGAAATATAGTTTGTTTGTATGGCTGTTTTTAGCAAATTATTTGATAAGATGGTCTAGTTATTCCAGTTATTCCAATGACCTTTCAGGTCCATTTCTAGTGGAAATTGGAGGCAAATTCAACTTGCATGTGATTCTTATGGGTAACTGGAGGCACAGTCAAGTGGCATATTTTTCTTATATTTAATTTTAGGCTAATGTTAGTAGTTAAAACTGTATGTTACTACATAAGCAAATATATGGATGTGTGTATGCATATGTTCATTCTGATTTCTTAAATTGTCTACTGGAATAAGAGTTAGCAGACCTAGACCAAGCATTCCTTATTCTTCATGTTCATTCTTCAGATGTACCACAAAGTTCAAAGGGATTCAAATGAGATAGGCTCCTCTTCTCAAATTCATTGTTGCACTGAACATTATACCATAGAGAAAAATACAATTTTTGGTGTTTTTATGGGCTTCAAATAGTTAACCCTCTGTAATATCCAACAATGGCTTTGTGATACTTGAAGTTTAGAAAAATGGTAAGAAATGGCTTGAAGCCCTTGAAATGGGGTGGAAGTTTAAGATGTTTTCTAATGTTTTGGATCATGGAATTTTTATTTTTTTTGAAATTATGGAGCGTGTAATAAAACTTTTAACTGTTGCTTTTTGTGGATCTTTCTACAAATTGTTTGTATAAGCTGTATATGGTGTATGTATTTACTATTATCCATGCTGGAACTAGGCCATCTTTAGTTACTATTATCCACAATTCTTTTGTTACTAGTAAATACCAGGCCATCTGCCCTTGTTCCATTCTCACTGTGGTCTGCCCTACAACAATGGCATGTCAAAAAATGTTGAGGCTAAGCTCAATCTCTGGAATATTTTGGTGGAACAATTACTTGACCATTACCTGAACCAAGAGGAACTGGGTTTTAAGCAGTACAACCATCAAGCTCAAGGAATGATAAAATGTGGGTTCTACCTGAGAGGGAGCATTTGCTTTGCCCAAAATTCCACAATTTAAGGGTCAGTCTACTCTTTGATGACAGTTTTACTGTACTTCTGCAGAAGGTAGAAGTCATGCCAACCAACTTCTGAGCAATAGATGTGAATGATCATAATTAGCATTTTCCAAAACTTTAACTCCAATTATTTTTCAAAGAATTTTGGGGCGTTGCTAACGAACGATCGGTGAGTTAAGCCATCCGCCAAGATTCTATTCTGGCCATGGTCTGCCCCAGCCAAATGGCATGTAAAAAAGGATGAGGCTACATTTGCGCAAAAATAAGCCCATCAGACCTGTGTCGTAAGCCAAAGAGAGTCTGTATTGTGTCATAACACCGTCGACACCAGAACATATTTTCCGAAGCCAAGTAGTGACTATTTTCTCTGATCAGAATGAAATGAAAGAAGTCCTATAATTCCATTATTTATAATCTCCGGCACATGAAAAATAGGAACTTGATCAAGATTTACCAGTTCTCCGAGTGCAATAAAAGACAGTAACATTACTAAGGATAAAAGGTTTTTCAATGCGTGATAGAAAGCAATATATGATTTCTCAGATAGAAAGGCAGGCTGGTGTAAAATTTGAGCATGTATCTGCTCCTCAGCCAGGAGAGGGTTGCTAAAGCTACTAGTTCAACTGCTGCAGAAAGTATTACGAGTGTCAGTGACAATGTGCTTCCCATTTTTTGGCAATCAGCTGAGGATCTGGTGAAGAAATCTGATCTTTCACCTGTGGATATCATTGCAAAAGCACTAGCCAAGATTGCAGGATACACAGAATTCAAGAGAAGATCATTAATGTCCTCTCAAGAGGGTTTTTCAACCTTAATTCTTAAAACTAGAAGGATTATGCATACACCAATATATGCTTTTACCATACTAAGAATGCATTGATGAAATTCTGTCCTTGCCCCATTCCTCATCTGATTTGTTGGTTTGGACCTTCCACCGGATGATGATGATACGTGGCTTTACAATGGAGAAGAGGATATGACTGCTGCCATGATAGACAGACAAAAGGAAATAGATTCATATGAGAGAGATCGACTTAAGCGGAAGCAATCAAAGAATCCTACAGGGAATTACTCTACCTCAAGAGAGGCTATGAATGATTTTAAATTTTAATGTGGTAGATGTAGACAAGAATATGCAGGAATTTGTGGATAAAATGTTGAGTTATGAAGGAGCTGAAGTTCCAGGAAATGGGTGAGTGCTAGTTAATATGTTTCTTACATGTGCTTGGTTGTTCTATTGTTAAATATCATTTAATGTAAGCAGAAACATGCATAAAGCAGTAATCCTGCCAACCTCTATAGTTTCAACACAATTCTTTGGGCACTTATGTCTTCTAGACAGGGCTGCCATTTATGGATATGAGGTTTTCTTACACAGGAATAAAAATTGTGTATCCTTATCAAAGCAGTATTATACAACACATGCCCTTATGTGCATTGGTCCTTGGATGTTCTCATGAACTAGAAAAATATTGCCTTGATGTTGTAGACGAATTGACATTTGTCGGCAGAGAAAGCAGAGCATATATTTTTAGCATGGATTCATCTCTTTGACAGCTGCTATAGATTGGCAATGCAAGGCCTATGTTGGTCGATGTTTTCAAAATATCATGGATTTGGCATAATTTACAATTTTTCCATGTAGGTGAAATATAAACTAATGTAACAACAGGAAGGTGCTTGTCAAAAATAAGGTGATATAAGGGAACCACGGTCAGATTTAGCTTCATAGGTATCAAGCATTAGACTTCCTTGTTAGTCAGATATGATATTTTGCTTTTGTTTCAGCAAAGTAATGCATGCTCCAGTTGAGTGCATTGATGAAATTTTTTCATTGCCCCATTCCTCATCCAATTTTGTGGGTTTGGACCTTCAAACGGATGATGATGATATGTGGCTTTACAATGGAGAAGAGGATCTGACTGCTACCATGCTAGAGAGACAAAAGGAAATAGATTCATATGAGAGAGATCGACTTAAGCAGAAGCAATCAAAGAATCCTACAGGGAATTACTCTACCTCAAGAGAGACTATGAATGATTTTAATGTGGAAGATGTAGCCAATAATATGCAGGAATTTGTGGATAGAATGTCAAGTTATGAAGGAGCTGAAGTTCCAGGAAATGGGTGAGTGCTAGTTAATATGTTTCTTGCATGTGATTGGTTGTTCTATTGCTAAATATCATTCAATGTAAGCAGAAACATGCATAAAGCAGTACTCCTGCCAACCTCTATAGTTTCAACACAGTTCTTTGGGAACTTATGTCTTCTAGACATGGCTGCCATTTATGGATAGGATGTTTTCTTACACAGGAATAAAACAGAGGAGAAACAGAGGAGAAACTTTATTGATAAGTGCAATTTGTTAAAAATTGTATTCTGCGTCTATTTATTGCAAAATAGGTTTATCTTCATAAAATAAAGGAGGAATGCTACCGAAAAGTTTATTCCAAATTAAAAGAGACTTGTTTGGATTATTCATACTTGAACATAGGTCAATTGATATCATACACTTTAAAAATTTATCGTCACATTAGGAAGATGATCCTTATGGATGTCTTTTGGATTACTCATTGACATTAGTTTGAATTATGATTGCTTAATTGTCAAAGTTTGACACATAAGTACTTAATGAGTTTTGCATTTCTTGTTGAATTTGACTCACTAGTGCGAGGAAAAACATGCCTTGCCTTAATATAAATGCAATATTTACGAAAAAATAATAATTTTCCATATTTTCTAGATTTTTTTGCGGAAAATCTTCTCCAACAAATGACCACGTGCATAGATGTATTGCATATAGATATTCTCGCTACTCACTTGGCTCAAGTCATGTTTAGATGATAGGAAGTGACCTTGGTGTGTTTAAAGAGTACCTAAAGGGGGGAGTTGATGGGTAGAGATGGCCATTGAATAAAGAAGTCAAGAAGCCTTTGAGATCCTACAAGGACTTTCTCTACGGAGGCTTGTAGAAGAAGTCTTGTTTGAATAACATAGAGCAAGGTAGGGGTCTCAATCCATACTGTACTTAGAGTCTCCGTGGGTAGTTTACGTAGGAATGTATGTTTCTACATCTCTTGGTGGTTCACACTGAATTATAAGATGGACATCATTGATTTCCAAACCACGTGCCGCAACATCAGTCAGAGCTAGGAGTGCAAACTTTCCCGAACATAATCTAGCAAGAATCACTTCACGTTGTGATTGTTGTATATCTCCATGCAAAGCACGAGCATTTGGAAAAGATCCAGCGAGTTCAGATGTGTCATTAATTGTCTCAGTAAAAACAATCACACTTCCCCCATTGTTATAGTAGCAAATAACATCTGGTATAACTTGTGGTCTTGCTGAATAGAAACAAGGAAGAACGATGTGTCTCACACCGCTACTAGCTTTCATCTTATCATCTCCCACAAGATCTGCAATTTTTCTGTCATGTTTCAAGAACCTTGACGCAATATTCTATACCCAATCTGGCATTGTTGCACTAAAAAGAAGCATCTGAACCTTGCTTGCATCCTCAACCTTTCCAAGAATGGTCTCAACATGTTCTACAAAGCCCATGTTCATCAACCTTATCCAAGACACGAAATTTCAAGGATTTCAGATTCGACGTCCCTCTTTCAATATGATCCTTAATGCGCCCAGGTGTACCTACAATGATATCCACACCTCTACGCAATGCATATTCCTGTGGACCATGGGGAGCACCTCCATATACAGAGGATGAATGAAGGCCAACAACTCCACCATAAACCTCAAAGTCAACATGGACATGTTTTGCAAGCTCCCTTGTTGGAACTAACACAATCACACTGGGGGCCCTCCCATAGGCTGTATTCCTACCTTTGGCATTTGTACCACTTGTTAACGACTCCACAATAGGCAACACAAATGCCAATGTTTTACCCTGGCCTGTACGAGCTCGACCACCCATGTCCGAGCCATTGAAGATAATCTCAAAGGTCATTGCCTGGATGGGGCAGAGTGACTCAATCCCCTTGGACTTGAGCTTCTGCCTCAGTGGCTCCGAGATATTGAAATTAGAAACTGCATTGGGATTCTCTTCTTTCTCTTCCTTTTGTTCTTCTTCTTCCTCTTCGACACCGTTGCCCCGTGTTTTCTTCTTCTTCTTCTTGCTGCGCTTGGGACTGGAATCCTCACCTACGACAAAACATCATATCTGACTAACAAGGAAGTATAATGCTTGATACCTTGTGAAGCTAAATTTGACAATGGTTCCCTTCGTATCACCTTATTTTTTACAACACCTTCCTATTGTTACATTAGTTTATATTTCACCTACATGGAAAAATTGTAAATGATGCTAGATCCATGATATGTTGAAAACATCGATCAACACAGGCCTTGCATTACCAATCTATAGTAGCTGTCAAAGAGATGAATCCAAGCTCAAAGATATGCTTTGCTTTCTCTGCTGTAAAATGTCAATTCTTCTACAATATCCAGGCAATATCTTTTTGGTTCATGAGAACATCCAAGGACCAATGCACATAAGGGCATGTGTTGTATACTAATGCTTTGATAAGGATACACAATTTTTATTTTTGCGTAAGAAAAACTCCTATCCATAAATGGCAGCCCTATCTAGAAGACATAAGTGCCCAAAGAACTATGTTGAAACTATAGAGGTTGGCAGGATTATTGCTTTATGCATGTTTCTAGTTAAATTGAATGATTTTTAGCAATAGAACAACCAATCACATGCAAGAAAAATATTAACTAGCACTACCCATTTCCTGGAACTTCAGCTCCTTCATAACTTGAAATTTATCCACAAATTCTTGCATATTCTTCGCTACATCTTCCACATTAAAATCATTCATAGTATCTCTTGAGGTAGAGTAATTCCCTGTAGGATTCTTTGATTGCTTCTGCTTAAGTCAATCTCTCTCATATGAATCTATTTCCTTCTGTCTCTATAGCATGGCAGCAGTCATATCCTCTTCTCCATTGTAAAGCCATGTATCATCATCATCCGGTGGAAGGTCCAAACCCACAAAATCAGATGAGGAATGGGGCAAAGACAAAATTTCATCAATGCATTCAACCAGAGCATGCATTACTTTGTGGAAACAAAAGAAAAACATCATATCAAAATCAAATAAGAAAACTTATCTTTCATACCTAATCCTTCGAAAGTGAAAACAAGTACTTGTTGTAATGGCCACGCACCAAAGAACAGAGTCTATTTCTTAAATCGTATACTAAATCTGACAAGAATAAGTTGTACATATCCTTCAAAAAAAGATAACTCTCCAAGAACACAATCAATCTCCAGAAAAACAAGTTAATAAAAGATTGGAAAATTTAACTAGCAGGTTTCAGTGCTCAAGTTTCCAATTTTAAGCCTTTTGCACCTACTGAAGTATATATCTTTCATTATATCAAAAACAACAGCAAAAACCTTAATCTTGCAAGGCATCATTTAGAAATTGGTTTGCTTAACTGTCATTTGCCAATGACTACATTCAGATTTCAACATTAAATATTTATTTAAAACTACACTAAATAATTTCCTTTCCTGTTAAAAATAGAATCATGCTAAGTAAATAACAAGTCATAGTGCATACTATCTTTACCCTTAGAGTGAATTGCCTGAATTTGTTTTGAATCAACAAATAAACATAAAATGTTTTTTCCTTTGAAGGTTTTCCACGAAACGTACTTTTCTATGTTTCACAAAGTAAGAAATTGTTTGCTCCATTAAACATACTTTTCTATGTTTCACAAAGAAATTGAGTGCTTCACATTGGTCATTATCACAAGAAACCAAGCATAATAGGAAATAGAGCCATCTTAAAGAACCTTAGGGAATGAATTACGCTTCCCTATCTCGAAGAAGTATACAAAATATCAATCACATACTCCATTTTGGTCGTGTAGTTTTAATTGAAATTGGATCGTTACTAAGTTTATCAACTATTTGATTGGAATCTCTAATCATGACTACTGACATAGGAGAGTAAGTGAACATCTTTGATCACACCTTGCTATTTTGCAAACTGAACACGGCCATGATTTGTCATACATAAATAAAAAAATGTAGATTTCATTCGCATCATAACACAGCCACACACTTTGACAGACTTAACTCAAGACATGGGGAGGTTAGAGTTAAATACAACGTTTCATAACATAACCATGTGACATCATTAAGGGAGAAGGTTCCAAAACTAAATAATCTCTTGCAAAGGCTAACCAACCTAGAGACTGTTGAAGATTTTATCTTGTTTTCTTTGTCCTGAATCCTGATATGGCAGATGCGCTATTGATTTGCATTTTATAACCATTTTAATTTGACCTTATATGTCTTGTCCTGATATGGCAGAGCTGATATCATTTTGCTTTTCATATCAGTTTCAATTTTTTGTGTGCAATGGGAAAAATCCATGATGCTCTTTATTTCCAGCCACAACACAATTGCTTTAGTGCAGAAGGCTTTCTCAGTTTCAATTTGCCTACTGGTGTGTGTGATGTTTGCAAGGCATTGGAAATAACCCTTTTCTGCCACTCCCATGCTATTCCTGACTTGTTGTGGCCCATCAAGGGTGCTCTTGTTGGCTGGGGTCTGTTGGACTTCAGTGGTCTCAGGTCTACATATCCTGTGGGGGTGTGGTGTTTCCCCTCACACCCTTTCAGCATTTTATAGGTAATATAGGTTAGTTGTGCTTCCTGACCAAACATTTTTCACTCCTTCACATGATGCCTGAAAAGTTACAAAGGAATAGTTTGATTTATGTTTCACTGCCAGGCTCATGTTGCACTCTTGCATGAAGGCATGTGACTTCATTAAGGGGTGCAATTTGATTGTGTCTGTACAACGATGTTTTGTAAATCACAGGATTCACTAGCTCATAGGTAGCATGTTTTAGTACTTAGTCCCAACATCACCTGCCCTTTATATGTTTCTATGGAAAAAGCCTTTGTGCTATCCACCCTTTTTGCATAATATGCTCATTGTACTCATATATTTTTTATTGATAGAACTTGGAGGCACACATGTATGTGTGTTTGGCCTCCCTCCTGTAGACACAAATTGAATTTAACAACCCCCATGCTAACAATATTAGAGAAGCATGCATACAATTTTGAATTCGATTACAAGAACTTATGTTGCTTTGTACATCAGGCTCTGGACTAATGGAAACTTAAAGAAGTTTTTGTGACAATGACATGGTTTCAAATCCTAACAGGCATGCTCCTGAGTCCTCCCTTGCATTCCAGGTGTGGCTCTTGAATATATTGAATAATATTGACGTATTCAGATTATGGTATGGTCCTGGCAAGGTACCAGTTCTTTAGTCAAATGTGTTGAGGGTGGGTAGAGCTTCTTACCAAGTTTACCATCCATGTAAAAACAATAGGTTCCCATTTACGAATAAATAAAGGAATTATTTAACCTACCAACATATTATGGTATGGTGCTGGCAAGTTACCAGTTCTTCACTCAAATGGGTGGGTAGATATTCTTTCCAGGTTTACCATCCATGTAGAAAAAATAGGTTTCCAATTATAGAATAAATAAAAGAATTTCTTTTGTTTATGAACTATTCTCACTGTTGATAATGCGTACTTAGATTTAGGTGGTAGTGCATCATATGGATCATCTGTGTCATGTGAAAAAAAATTAGGCTTACCTGACTCTGGAGAAGAGTGTGGTATTTATGTAATAGTCCAATGCTTCATCCATGAGCTTTTTATGCTCCTTCAATCCTTCAAGAAGACCCCTAAAATAACCCCTATTCTCTAAGCTTATCCTAAATGCCTCCCATCCAATGTCTCTACTCCTTGTTTCTTTTAGTATCGAGCTTTGGACTCCAGCAACTCATGAGCCACTCAATTCGAGTTTCGGATTCTCTATTTCTAACTAATAATGCGATCGCTACACATCATCATCCACAACTTCTCTTCATACCTAGTTCCTCCTCCTTGTAATTTGGAGATGATAGAGGCGGCATCTGATAGCAACATGATGCCTGAAAGGTTTGTTGCATGAGCTGAGTGTACATGGCCCTTGACATCCTCACAGAGACATCCACCATCTCCTTATTGCCCAAAAACTTCTCCATCCAAGACGTCGTCTTCAAGGAATCCACGTCCTGGTCATAAAAAGCCTCCATCGCCTTAGAAATCAAGTGTGCCTCGTGCTTCAAAACATGAGCCATGCTCAGAGGAACTTGAACCCTAAACCTATGCATGTTAACCCTAGATTTATCGGGATAACCCTTGATACAAATGTTTATAGCATTCTGAACAACATCACTAGCTATGGTTTGCAGAAACCACTGGTGAAAGCCCGCAAGGAGTCCCATACTGAGGGTTTCACCGGTAAATGGTAAAGGACTACAAAGGAGTCCCATACTAAGGGTTTCACTTGTGAGAGCCCACAAGGAGTCCCAAAATGAGTTTAAAGTGATTGATCTATTTGTCTGTGGACCTATATCAGTTATCCGGGTCTCTTTCCTTTCTCCACTCTTTTCCTCACCTACAAATGGACTACAAGGTTGTTTGTGGGAAGCAAGATGGCCTACCAAATATTGAGAGTAGATCAATGTTTAGAAGGAGCCTCTAACATCGTCTCTTGGAAAGGGAGGATCATGATATTATTGGAGGATAATAGGGTGGGAGATTGTATCAAAAACACAATTCCACCACAGCAAGATCCCCAACAATTGGCCCAGCATAATAAGAATAACATCAAGACCAATTTGATAAAATTAATTTTGATAAATATTGTTTTTTATCAAGGAAAAAGTTTTGGATTCGACTAAAAATCTGCACTTGTTATGTGTATTGCAAATGTGGATTTCAAAATCAGAATATGATGAGTCTGGCCCCTCAATTGTTCACAAGAAGTGCTTTTAGAATTTTGGACGTTTGGTACTTCTATCTAGGAGGAGAACTGGATGCATATGCCATTGTAGTTTTAGGTTCGATGGAGGACTAGCATTGTAAAGGGAGGATTTATGTGTTTATTTGTGCACTAACTATCCTGAGTCAGTTTTGGGACTTGGGTTGTGAATTGTGTTGGATTCATGAAATATTTTGTGCCTATGCTAAAGGATTGCATTGGAGTCCTTACATTGGCAAAATTCAAGTTGTGCTAGTATTTTCCACCCTATTGTGCTTGATTCATTATATTTTCTTACACATATTCATATGGATTGGAAAATATTTAGCATGTGTGAAATGTCTCTGCATGATTGTGATCATTGTAAGAGGATGAGTTGTTACCACGTTGTTGAAAACTTGTTGCATGTTTTGTTTTCAATTTCTTCACAATATTGTAGCTTTAAACATAGTATTTACTTCTCACATCATAATATTCCTAAAAATGACTTCTCAAACTCCATTTAATCAAATAAATGCATCCCAACTAAATGGGTGCATAGTCATTATCTCGAATTCATTTGTTATCACTTTGAAAGATTGGCACAAAAAACTTAATGAAAATATGGGTCATTTTAGATACATCTCAAGAGAAGAAGCAATGGATTCAATAGCCATGAGATAAAATCAAAATAAACAGGATCTTGTGAATCGTTGAAAGGCTAGACACACCATTAAATCTAATAAACTGCCTATATAGATCAGTGATAAGTACCTTGTTCCACTGTAATTGCTATTTCATTTGGTAACCCGCGACCATTAATGTGAAGAACATCAGGATTACCAATAGATCTTTGCACATCAAGTGTTCTTCTAAGGATCTGCCAAAAGATAGAATATAGTCAGATATTGATGCATTGCAAGAGAACATTCTGATGGACAGGCTGAAGTTGAACATAGCAAGACTCTTTAATTCCAAGAGATGTACATGTTTTAGGGATGGTTTAATAACTTACTGAAATGTTGGTTGTGTACCAGTCACCTATAAGCAGAGTTATATCACCATCAGGTTGAGGGAATGGAATAAGGATCAGTGCCCTGCAAGCTACACTTAGTCCTCCGAAGCCCGCTACAGCTTTCTGCAGATACAATGATGGAAGTAATAGTAGCTACTTATCTCGTCCTTCCCTTGGAACTTGTACATAAAATTATTTTCTGGTGGTATGGGGCAGTTTGTGCTAGGTACTCCATCTTGCCACGAATTTCTCCATTATCCGGTGGTCTGTAATATTCTATAACAGCTGGGTCCTCACTAGGAATGTGCATGTATTGTTTGATGTGTTCTATAGAAACAATGTAGTTCACAAATGTAAATTGGTTTTGCATACTTTCAGCAAACGATCTGTTCATTAAAGATAGACCGTAAAAGAAGGCCATCCCAACGAAACCTGCACCAGTTCAAATTGTTAGGAATGATCATATTATACATAAAAACATTCAGTAACAACAAAAATCACCCACAGTTGACAATTAGTTTCATTGTTCATACCAGGATTGAAGCTGCCCTATGGAAGTAGAACCATAGCAAGAGAAGAGAAGCAAAGAACAGTTGCATTTAGCACCTTTAGACGCTAAATCAACCATTCAGTGGCTCAGAAACTGTGGAAAAAAGGGCTCAAATTTTTGTCAATAAAGTCTAAGTTCTTCTTCAAGAACTGATCCTCAACCCTGAAAGCCCTAATGGTCATTTCTCTTACTATGTACTCGCCAATATAATCTGCAATGGGTTATTTCGTTGCATCATTTAGTCTCATCAGTTTTTTAGCAGAAGCAAAATAGTCTTCTCAAATACCACTGCGTTGTCGCCTGAATTGTGCATTGCCGGAATGCCATTTCCCTCATTGTTCCCGCCACTCTCCATAGACGTAGTGGGCTGAATTTTTTAATGTGATTGCGGCTTCAGAAAAGGCCCGAATTAGGGCGTGAGTTTATCAGTTCTTTGGCAGAAGTAAAATAGTCTCCTCAAATACGACTCTGTTGTCCCCTGAATTCTGCATCGTGGGTGCATCGTGGGCATGCCAATATTGCCCTCATTCTTCCCGCTTCCCGCCACTCTCTGAATTTTTGAATGTGATTGTGGTTTCACAACGCACAAATTATGGCATGACTTTTGAAAGCTATTA
The DNA here is from genome assembly GCA_034641835.2 of Pinus albicaulis. NCBI lineage: Eukaryota > Viridiplantae > Streptophyta > Pinopsida > Pinales > Pinaceae > Pinus > Pinus albicaulis. The sequence continues at coordinate 575,191,809 of CM076579.1, forward strand.
AACTCTATTTCTGATGGCGGGAATCTCTTTGGGTTAGTGGCTTTGACAACTAATGTCCACGGTCTTTATTTGCCCTATTTTCAAATATGGGTATCATTTATTGTTTATTTTGAACAAAATTTGAATGTGTGTTTTATTTGAGATGTGGAAAAATAAAAATTTTATTTTTAAAAAGGGACAATCATTATATATATATAAGGAAGAGGTAGTATGAGGTAATATTTATAGTAGAAAAAATTCTATATTAAGGGGTTTTTTAAAAGAATTTTGTGGAGAAATTTTAATAAGAGAAGTAATAAATTAGGGTAAAAAGGATTATTAAGGGAAAAAGAGTAATAGGTTGGTTGGCTTAATTGGTTATTATCAATGTTGTAGTATTTGTTTAGTTTTTTATTTCCCCTATCTAGGTTCAAATTTCTGCTAAGACAATTGTCTTATCCTTATAACACCGGAAATGACGTAGAAGCCTCCAAGGAGTAGGACCACCACACAAGTGTATCTCAAAATTTCTTGACCATTCTTAATAAATCACATGTTATTAGTGTATACTAGCAGCATATTGGATATACTTTTGGGTTTTAGTGGCAATCATTCCATTTCATCTCAATTGTACCTCAAAACACTTTGATTAATTACCAGTGTTGAGTTTCTCTATAAAATTTTCCTAGAAGTGAAAAAGAACATGACTTTCATTAATCTAGAAGGGTAGTTTCCCCAAGGAGTGTGACCACCCCACAAGTGTATTTAGAGATGTCTTAACCCTTGCTAAATCTTATGTTATTACTATAGACTTACAACATATTAAATATACTCTTGGGTTGAAAATTAATGGAAATCATTTCAATCCATCTCAAGTGTAGCTCAAGTCACTCTAATGAGTTGTCGATCTCAAGTTTCTCCATAAAGTTTTCCTTGAAATAAAAAAAGAGCATGTCTTTCAATCTTTAATTGGATGAAATACACATCCTCCTTGTGAAGACTTTCTTTACTTCATTAAGTAAGGGTTGATAAGTATCTTCTTGGTTTCATTGGTTTCATCAAAGAATTAACATTTTATTCATTAACTCTTGACGATGAGAGGATGAATTCTACTGTGAATTATCACGTGTGTGTTAATGTTCTCTTTTCAATTGTAGTTTTAACCTCCACAGTTAATTTGGTTTAAGTCCTTTAGGTAGTCATCAATCACTCACTCAGTGCCATGTGCACCAGTAGAAAATGATGAAATTAGTGACTAGGTGACTAAAAACGTTAGTCACCACAATTATTCCAAGTAAATTACTACTAAATTTGAGCAATTTTAAGTGACCAAACTAAAAATGACTAACTTAAATGACTAATTAGTCATTTAAGTTAGTCGTTTTTAGTTTAGTCACTTATTATCTAGTCGTATATTTTGTCCCTAGACTAAATTAGTCATTTAAGTTAGTCATTTTTAGTTCGGTCACTTAAAATTGCTCAAATTTAGTAGTAATTCACTTGAAATAATTGTGGTGACTAACTTTTTTAGTCACCTAGTCACTAATTTCATCATTTTTTACTAGTGCAAGGCACAGGATCAAATCACAATGACTGCAACTATTCACCTCAATATCAAGATATTCAAATTTTCATGCCCCTTTGAACTTATAAGAATTACTCATCATAATTTTCAACATGTTGGATTTTTCACCACACAAGCTAGCATGTCTCTAGAGAATAAAACTTAGGTGGAAGGGGAATTAAACCCACTATCTACCACTTGAGCTATTTTCATTTGACAATGAAAGAATAATTTAAATATAATTTTTCTCTAGTATTCCCCCTTAATGAATATATAGTTTCTCTAATCTTTCCTCCCAATCCCACCATCACACACGAAGGATTGCATGAGGGTGGGAGGAATATTAGAGAAAACATATTTTCTCTAATATTCTCCCCAAATCTCATAAATATATATTCTCACTAATGTATAATATTGGGGGTGGGGGTGAGGGTAAATGTTAGAGAAAACATATTTTTCCAATTAGAGAAATTTTGAGGTCTAAAATGGGCCTCCTAAGGAAAATGTACAAACAAAATAACCTTTATAAGAACCAATAGGATTCAAGATGATGATGTCAACCATGGGGGATGATTCGCCATTTTTGGAGTAAAAAAGTAAAAAGATTATAAAATAATAAAATAATAAAACTATTTTTTTTTCAACTCGTATTTTCAATTTGTATCCCCAAGATTTAACTCAAATTTTGAGTGGGAGTACTCATTGGATGAAAAATTTAATTCCTCATCCAAGAAATACCTATGTTGCATACTTTCAATGGACCCTGCTACACGAAAAATGAGAAATACATGAAAAACGTGATTGCAATCACGTTTTTTCATATATTTTTCATTTTTTGTGTAGCAGGGTCCATCGAAAGTATGGAACATGGGTACTCCTTGGATGAGAAATCAAATTCTACATCCAATGAGTGTTTTCGCTCGAAATGTGGGTAAACCCATAGCGAGATAAGTTGAAAATATGAGTTGAAAAAATAGTTTTTTATTTTTTCCTTCAAAAATTTTATGATGTAATCTAATATTACTTTATTATTTCCACTATTATTTTATAATTTCCTTTGGAGGCCCATTTTAGACCCTAAAATTCCCCTAATTCATAATATATATTTACTCTATAATTTTTCCCAACTCCAACACTCATGTAGTCCCTCATGTATTAGGGTGGGGCCAAGGGGAAGTATTAGAGAAAATACGTATTCATCAGGGTACATCAAAATATATTTTCTTTAATATTTCCCCACACCCATGAGGGTGGGGGTGGAAGGAAATATTAGCGAAAACATATTAGAGAAAACTAAAAAAATATGTTTCCTCTAATATTTCCTCCCACTCGTACATTTTTTCTGTAATATTCGCCACCACTCCCACACTCATACCATACTCATACATAAGGATGGGGGTGGGATAAAATATTATAGAAAACATATTTTAGAAATAGGTTTTCTTTAATATTCCCCCCCCCCCCCCCCCCAAAAAAAAAATACATGAGGTTAGGGTTGGGAGAAATATTAGATTGGTGGGGGTGGGACGAAATATCAGAGAAAACAAGAAGTGAGTGGGGCAGAGTATTAGAGAAAAAAGGGGTGGGGAGGGGATATTATGTTATGAAACCAACTCCAAAAATAGAAGAAAAGAGATATCAACACCTTATAAATAGCCACTTCGAGGGGGCAACCTATAATACATTACATAAATGAACAATTCTTGGATGATACAAATGACAAAACCTCCTCTCTATATATAGAAGTCCATGGGGCCACAATGTAATCCTAGTGAGGCCTCAATGTAATCCTAGCCGACCTAACAATAATAATGTAAGGGCACAATAATAACAATATGGGGGTTACAGGGGTACAATAATAACAATAATAACAATAAGGGGGTTACACTAACAATAATAAGGGACTATACTAGTAATATAAGGACCTAACATGCTCCTCTCCTTCAAAAAAATGTTGTCCTCAACGCTTGAGTAGCTCTGGGTGCTTCTGTTTAAAATTCTCATCCTCCCATGTAGAATCATCAGTGGGTAAGTTCTTCCATTTGATGAGATACTATGAAATTGATCGATTTCATAGTTGTCGAGTTCTTGTTTCCATGTCTGCTTCAAGTTCCAATATGGTTTTTCCTTCCTCATCAAGTTCTGGCAATATTGTTTGAACTGGAAGTTTGTCCCCTATAAACTTTTTTAAGCATGAAACATGGAAAATTGGATGCACTCACAAAGAAGTAGGAAGCTCCAATTTGTATGCCATAGTACCAATCTTTTGCAACACCTTGTAAGGACCATAGTACTTTGGCGATAATTTATTATCCTTCTTAGCTTGCTTAAGGGAAATTTGTTTTTATGGTTGTAGCCGTGAAAATAACCAGTCCCCCACATCAAAACTTCTCTCACTACGATGTTGATCTGCCTGTTGCTTCATTCGATTTTGTGCCAAATTTAGGTTATCCTTTAAGAGTTGGAGAACTTCTTGTTGATGCTCGATGTGATCCTCCACTACTTGAACCCTAGAATTTTCCCTTAAAGAAGATGTGACTGACGGTGGATGATATCCATAAAGTGCCATAAATGGGGTCATTTTTGCTGCAGTATGGAAGGAAGTGTTATACCACCATTTAGCGAGAGGTAACCACTTGACCCATTTTTCTTGTTGTTGGAATAGGGTCCTCCAAAGGTTGTGAATTGGGACAATTTTGAGTATTTTTGTATATTTCTGGCACATTTTAGTCTAGTGTAGGGGTTTTGGGGTGGGTCAAAGCCCAGAAAACATTGTAATGGGTCAAAGGGTAGACCTAGAGTCCGCAAACCACAGTTTTCGGACCACAGGAAAGATTAGGCTAGATCGTTATAAATAGAAGGACATGTTGAGTCATAGGAAGGCATGAATCAAGATTGGTGTGAATTACGAATTAGTAGATTTGTTTGGGTTATTGGGGGAAAGGACTCCTACTAGCTGTGTGTGCGGAGATCCTCGGTCCTGCTGTGTGTGGACCCTACTGCTGTGTGTGCAAGTTGGGTTTTGGGTATTGTAACCGGATCTGAAGGATTAATGAAAGCGGAAGGTTGTTGGAATATCTGAATCTGTTAATGTGAATCTATGATATCTTCTATGTTATGCATGGTTCTGTTTTAAGCTATGAAAGTAACTGTGTTATTTTCTTATGTTGCGTTAACATCTGATTTGGATATGTCTATTATACTTTATGCAAGAATATCTGTGATAGTTGCGTTATTGCTCTGTGAATTTATGATCCGTTGATTACTGTGATTATAATTGGTATTGCACACATGGATGCGAAGGGATCTATAGATCTGGGTTCTATGATATACGATCTAGTAATTGTGAAGTCGAATACAGCTCTGCTTGACTTACCTACCCTCTCCCAGGGTGTGGAAACCTGGTTCCAGCACCCTCCCATACTGCTTCGGGTGATACTTTGGCCTACGCAAGCAAGTTACTGTCGAAAGGGCCAGTAGTATAGGGGTTTTTTGGCAAACCTTAACCTCCGAACCTGGGTCAAGACCCCCCGAGCCAACAAATGGTTCCGTTTCCGGGACCGGGAGCATTTTGAGAGAGGGATCAAGTAATGCCAAGGCCGTATTGGAAACCTGAAAGAAAAGAAATTGATGAATGGTTTGAACGGAAAGTTCAGGAATTCGTAGTAAAAGAAAACCACAGTAAGAGGTTGACCACTGAAGAGTGGAAGAATAAGTATATTTTCATGGAGATCTACGATATCTTCTTTGTAACAATTGCGATCGAGCTCCAGGAGTGGCTTGCAAGGTTGGTCAAATTTCAAAAGTGTTGGAAGGACGAGCGGGTCACACAATGGACCCCAGAATTGATCCAGCAGTTAGATAGGACTGATAACTCCATCACTCACATGGTGGACCACTGAGTGGACACTATGCTAGGAGGGTTCATGACAGAATTTTCCATCAATTAGTTCATCTCCTACTCTGAAGCAGAGCGAAGATTCTTAAAGGGTTTTCGGGGTAAGTTTATGAAGACCTTACCTTTGTTGATTAAGATATTATTGTGAAAAAAGAGTATTATGTGTAGCCACACCAAATGAATGACCTCTGATCTGGATGGAAGTACGACACGGAGTGGAAAATACTATTAGACCAACCAAGAAGGAGAAAGATCTGTCTACAGTCCAGTAAGAGAAGCAGCTGTGCAGAGTCCTCCAGCCACACCACTTTTAAACCAGCATAGGGGTAAGAATTCACCTATACCTCCACCACCACTGGAAGACGACATGGTTGTGCACATGAAGTTTCCTACCTTTAAGGGTGTGGGAGATGAAGACATGGATCAGTTCTGGTTTGTCACAGAATCAGTATGGACTACGCAGAATGTAGCTAGTGATGTGGTGAAGAGGGCACAACTGTCCCTTGCCTTCGAAGGAGGAGATTTGGACTAGTACATGGGATCCATCGGCCAGCATGCGAATGCAACCATTGAAGATATTAAGAATGCCTTGAAGCAACAGTTCAAGAATCCTAAGTCCTACTCTCAAATAGTGGTTGCTCTAAATGATTTCAAGCAAGGGCCTTTTGAGTCTGTGTGGGACGTCGATTAGCGAATGAAGAAGGTGATCAGAGAAGGAGTATTTTAGTATGATGACAGACGGCACACAAAATGGTTCATTGCTATGCTGCTACCTCACCTGCGCGTACCTATGGGTCACCAAACTTTCAAATCATAGGAAAAAGCCTTGGAGGTCGCTATGAAGTTAGAAGTTGTGCCCAGAGATGATACCTAGCTGGGCGTCCAACAGATCCAAGGACAACTGGAGGCGATGCACATGGAGATCTAGAATCTGCGAAAGGAGCAAGGAGCAGAGGCTAGCCCTGAAAGATGGTGCATACGATGCAGGACGAATGGTCACACCAAGGAAAACTGCCCTCTGCTAGCAGACTATAAGCATGCTGGGGGACCTAGTCTGTTGTGTCCTAGGGAAGTTTCAGGATCAAGTGGGCCGGAGCTATGGTGCGATGATTGTCACGTTGTGGGGCTACACGACACAAACCATTGTCCCCACCTTGCTGCGTATGTCCCAGAAGTAAAGCAACAATGGTGCAGGTTTTGCAGGTCGATAGGACACAATGAACAAAACTGTCGGACATATGATTTGATGATAAATCGAGGAAACCTCTATAGGGTACAGTCGGATCCATCCTCGCCAAGATCCCTCTTGAGAACAGGTGGCTCCCCAGCTAGGGGCAGGGGAGGCGGAAGAGGTGGAAGCGCAGTTCGGGGATGAGGGAAACTAATCTGTTATAATTGTGGAGAAGTAGGACACTTTTCCAGGGACTGTCCAAACCCTACAAGGCCATCCTACCAGTATTGCAGACAGCTGGACCATGCAATTGAAGACTGTCCAATCTTGATAGCAAAAATACAGGAGAAGCAGCCGACACCTACGCAGAATGTGCAGAGGGTTAAGGTTGAACTGCGAGACAAATATCCAAGTGTGAATGTCGTAACACGCAGTGGAATGGCCATCGGGGGGCCTGGGGAGAAGACTGCAACCGAACCTTTGATCTGACAAGAAGTTATCAAGCAGGAAGGTTTGGATCTAAAAAATGAAAAAGAAACGTTTGTTGCAGCTCGCAAAGACTTTGCTGAGGCAGAGGCATCTACTTCGCAGCCGCTGGGAGACCTCAAGGCAGATGAGGATGTCAAACCCTTTTTACAGGCATGTATGAAGCTATTGTGCAACCCAAAGGCTGTGGAAAATCTTCAGGCATTGATAGATAGCTGCGCAGCACGACCTAGCCCCCCTCTGGAAATCAAGGACGTACACAAACTATATAGATATAAGAAACGCACTGGTAGGGAGATGCAATTGCCTGCGCAGATTGGTGATTACGAGATGGATCACGTTATTTTGGACCTAGGGTCAGATGCGAATGTATTACCTAAATATACTTGGAAACGAATGGGGGAACCTAAGCTTGAATGGTCCATTATCCAACTACGTATGGCTAATCAACAGAATATTATACCCTTGGGGAGACTACCGAAGATTATGGTAGATATCGCAGGAGTTAAGGTCCGAGCTTATTTTGAAGTAATTCAAATTGTAGAAGATGTGGATCCCTACCCTGCGCTCCTAGGCTTGGATTGGGCCATCGATATGGGAGGCATCATTAACCTAAAGAAGAGAAGCATGGTATTTGAAAATAACGGTACAAGGGTGATAGTACCATTAGATCATGCGGAAGGCGAATGATACACAGAACCGGTGCGCGACGAAGAGGATGTGGATCACATCTATAAGTTGACAGTGCAGAATGAATATTTGATCAATCCCACGGCAGATGGAGTACTCTGCTGAGAAAAGGACAATGAATGCTTCTCTGACTCCGATGAGGAGATGGAGAACTAGCACAATCGGTTACATGATGTCTCTACGTTGCGATGTCTTCGGGTCACAAAGAACTTCCGCTGCATTTCCTCATAGGTAAGAGATCTACCCTATTTTGATGGTTTTGGTAACGTTAGGGTCTTTTTGCAGGAATTTGAAGCCGATGTTCCTAGAGAACGAAGGTTATGGGCCCTTAACCTAGCTATGCATGCCACCCCTGCACGATGGTGGTATATGCATAAGGGAGCATTCCAGGAGTGGGAGGATTGTCGGGACATGATGCTCCTGCGATTTAAGACTCCGGCAGAGGTGCGGGTCAATATGTTCCTTGGCCTAGGGGATCCGCATGAACACGTGGTTGCATGGATGAAGACGTGGGGCGACCAAACTACAGAATAGTGGGTTCACTTATTCATTCATGTGTTGGGTCCAATCCCTACTGCATGGTACCTATATGCAAAGCTACATCAATGCACCCGCCATTGGGAAACCCCAAAGAGTGACTTCATAAGAAAATTCGAACTGATAGGGGGTTCCGAGGCGCTTGACAAAGCTCTGCAGGACATAGATACATTTGTGTTTGGAAAATCCAGCTCCTTTGCAGTATTTGGGGCACCGACATGGGAAATGCAGATGTAGAATATTTTTAACTGCCGCAACTTGGCAAGGGAGGAAGGTGAAGATGATTCGTGTTCTGTCTCTATCCCGGAGTCGGAAGGGGAGTGTGACATTGAAGGACCTCCACTGCAAGAAGTAGATGTCACTAAGCCTCTCAAGCTGCGCAAAGTAAACATTGGGAAGAAAGAGCACCCTAATTTGGCTAATATTGGGGACTACTGGGATGAGGATACAGTAAGAAAAGTGGTCGAATTACTTACAGAATACCAGGACTTGTTCCCGACAAAGTTTTCAGAGCTGAAGGGGATCACGGGGGACTTAGGGGTCATGCATATCACTCTCAAACCCGATGCGCGGCCCATAAAGCAACAACCTTATAGGTTGAACCCCAAGTATAAGCAGAAGGTCGAGGATGAACTCGATAAAATTCTTGATGCAGGTATCATCAAACCTGTTGAACAGTAAGACTGGGTCAGTCCAATGGTGGTTCAGGAGAAAAAAACTAAGGGGGAGATTCGGATCTATGTGGACCTGCGCAAGATGAACGATGCCTGCATTCATGATCCATTCCTGACACCATTCACAGACTAAATCTTAGATAGCATGGGAGGACAGGAAGCATACTCTTTCACGGATGGGTTCTCAGGATACCATCAGATCAGAATCGCACCTGAGGACCGCAGAGAAACCACATTTGCCATTGAGTGGGGATCTTTTCAGTATACTGTCATGCCATTTGGACTCAAAAATTCCCCTGCTATCTTCTCACGGGTCATTGTCGTAGTGTTCAAGGAATTCATCCACAAGTTCCTCGAGGTGTATTTCGATGATTGGACTGTCTTCGGCCTGGTAAAGGCACACGTATCAAACTTGCGCATGATGTTGGATGCCTGCCAGAAACACAAAATTTCCCTAAATATCAAGAAGTGTATCTTCTGCGTACCCTTCGGAATCTTGCTCGGCCACATAGTCTGTCGACAAGGACTTATGGTAGATCCTGCCAAAATCGCAGTTATCATAAAATTTCCAGTACCAACCACGAAGAAACAGTTGCGCTCGATCCTTGGACACATGGGCTACTATAAGAAATTCATTCAAGGCTATGTGCTGATTACTGCCCCTATGGAAAAATTGCTCAAGAAGGATGTTCCGTTCTTTTAGAATGACGAATGTCAAAAGAGCTTCGAGTTACTTAAAGAAAAGATGGTCTTGACACCTATTCTCATCTTTCTTGATTGGGAGAAGGCATTTCATGTTCACATCGATGGGTCGGGAATTGCTCTCGGGGCTGTCCTTACGCAGCTGGGAGAAGGAGATCTTGACCATCTGGTTGCCTTTGCAAGTAGGAAACTCTCTGGTGCGGAACACAACTACTCCACCACAGAGCGGGAGGGATTGGCCATGGTCTACGCTCTGCAGAAATATCGGCATTACTTATTAGGAGGACACTTCAAAATGTTCACATACCATTCAGCTTTGAAGTACCTGGTAAATAAGCATGTGTTGGGGTGGGGAATATGCCGATGGCTACTGCTATTTCAGGAATATGACTTTGAAATCATCGTCAAGCCGGGAAAGTTGAATGTTGGGCCGAATCACTTGTCCCGAATAGAGATTGGCAAGGGGCCAACTGACCTGGAAGCCGAATTGCCTGATGCGCAGATATTTTCTATTAAGGTAGTAGATGCACACTTTGTTGAAATCATTCAGTTCTTGACTACTGGGACAACACCTCCAGAGTACTCTGTACAACAGAAGAAAGAGTTAGTCACCCGGGCAGCATATTTTACCATCATTGGAGGTCATTTGTATAAGATGGGAGCAGATGAAGTATTGTGGTGATATGTTTTGGAGCATGAAAGGAATGCTATCTTGGCAGAGGCTCATGAAGGAGTAGCAGGAGGTCACTACGCAGGGAAATCAACGACGCAAAAGATCTTGAGAGCTGGGTTATGGTGGCCAACCCTGCATAGTGACGCCCACGACTATTGTAAAGCTTGCGATACGTGCCAACAAACAGGGAGGTCGTCCCGCAAATATGAAATTCCCCTTCAGCCACAAATGGCTCTACAAGCATTTGATAAGTGGGCTATCGATTTCATCGGGCTCATCAACCCACCAGGGAAGAAGACGGGTGCTCACTACATTATTACTGCCACTGATTATGTAACCAGGTGGGTTGAAGCACAAATAGTAAAGGATTGTACTGTGGATACCGCTACACATTTCATCTTTGAACAAATCCTGACCATATTTGGATGTCCGAAGATCCTCATGAGAGACAGAGGTACACACTTTGTTAATGAAACAATCCAAGCTTTGACCGAGGAGTTCTGGATCCATCATGCGAAGAGCACACCATATCACCCACAGGCCAACGACACGGTTGAATCTTTTAATAAAATCTTGGAGCAAGCGCTAACAAAGGTATGCAATGCTGATCGTAGGATTGGGACGTGCGCATCCCATCGGTCCTCTAGGCCTATCGAACAACCTTCAAGAAGCTAATAGGAAAAACCCCATTCAGGATGGTTTATGGTAAAGAAGTTGTTATACCCATGGAGTATATTGTTCCTAGTCTACGTATCGCAGCATTTACGAACATGGCAGAACCTGACATCATGGAGGAGCGATTAGCGCAGCTTATGGCTTTGGAGGAAGATTAGTTTCTTGCGAATTTCCATCAGTAAGTATAGAAGGCCCGCGATAAAGCCTGGCATGATTGACATATTCGCCAGAAGACATTCACGGAGGGCGAATTGGTCCTCTTATACGATAGCCAGTTTTCAAAGCATCCTGGGAAGTTCCGGAAGCATTGGTTTGGTCCCTACACAGTTAAGGAGATCACGGATGGCAGAGCTGTTAGGGTAGCTACCGTGCGTGATGATATGCTACCAGGCTATGTCAATGGTCGTCGGCTCAAACCATATCAGATCAAATGACTATATGGCTGGAGTAGCCGTACAGGTGCAGGTGGAGACCCCACCACCATAGTGACTTGGGACGAGTCACAATATTGTGTTGGGGGAATGTTGGAACAGGGTCCTCCAAAGGCTGCGAATTGGGACAATTTTGATTATTTTTTATATTTCTGGAAAATTTTAGTCTAGTGCAGGAGTTTTTGGGTGGGTCAAAGCCCCGAAAACATTGTAATGGGTCAAAGGGTATACCTAGAGTCTGCAAACCATGGTTTGCAGACCATAGGAAATATTAGGCTAGATCGTTATAAATAGAAGGACATGTTGAGTCAATAGGAAGGCATGAATCAAGATTGGTGCGAATTACGAATTAGTAGATATGTTTGGGTTATGGGGGGAAATGACTCCTGCTGGCTGTGTGCGTGGAGATCCTCAGTCCTACTATGTGTAGACCCTGCTGCTGTGTGCACAGGTTGGGTTTTGGGTATTATAACCGGATCTG